>JAAAKG020054891.1:0-18173 GCA_010014905.2 Druon quercuslanigerum | reverse complement strand
GATTGGGAAACGAGGTAAGAGAGGGGAGGTATTGGGAAAAGGAAGAGAACAGAAAGTGTAGAATATGTGAATAGGAGAAGAAAACATGGGAGCACGTATGGGAAGGATGTAAAAGTGAAATGGAAGATAATGGAAGCTGGCAAGATAATGTGGTTAAGATTCTAGGGGAGGATGGATTAGTAGAAGATTGGATGAAGGAGTTGGAGGGTGCTAGGGGAGCAAATGAGAGTGAATGCTCGAGTTAATGAACTAGATAGATATATGACATTTTGTAAATAGTTGTAAATATTTGTAAATATTAAGTTAGAATTTTTTTGTTGTTGTTTATTATGTAAGTGGAAATATTGTAAGGAATGGAAGTCATGTAAACCCTTAGGGGACACATTATGAATAAAGAAGAACAATTAATTATTATTTCTCATAATATTCTCTGAGAATAATGCTAGAAAGTTGCTGGTTTTTCAATAATTTTCCACTTTTTCCACTTTTCAATTCTTGTGAGATAATAATTAATGTATTTTAACAAAAATAATTGTTTAAACAAATTATTTCTGTATATAACTATTTTCCGTTATAATGCTCGGTAATTTAAATTTAAGCTAAATTTTTTAATTTCTTGTTCCTTTTTTACTTAATAAGGTAATAATTAATGTGAGATAAAAAATATAATTATTTAAACAATAAATAATTGTTTATTCCTATTTTATTTTAGAGTGGCTCTTGAAAATAACGATTTTTTCTATGAACGTAAACAAAAATCATTTTTTAAATAGTATTGTTTTTTTGCAAAGTAAATTTTTTTTGATATTTTGACAATGTTTTGAAAATCTAATTTAAAAAAGGTCTTTTTCCGTTTTTCCAGAAATAAGTATTCAAATTAGAAGTTCATTTTTCGGTTAAGAAGATTACGAATTCATATTTTTTAGCAAAAAATTATTGGATGAAAATTCAATTCTTTTTTTGAAAATAGAACATTTTTGTAAAAAGTTATTTTTTTCTATTAAAAATTCACAAATTAAAACTCTTGGGTTAAAAATTAACTTTTTTGTTAAAAATTCAAATTTTTCAACTGAAAATTAATATTTTTTAATTTAAATTTCAACTTTTTGTTAGAAAATGCATGTATTTTGTTAAAAGTGAGTCTTTATGCGAAGAAAACTAATTCTCTTGATTAAAAATTTCACAATTTGTTTCAAAATTGATCTATTATGTTGAAAATTAGTCTTTTTTATTAAATTTTTTGTTATAAAAATGCAACTGTTTATTTAAAATTCAATCTGTTTTAGATGAGGATGCCGATAGTTTGTTGAAAATTCGACTTTTTTGGCTAAATTTAACTGTTTTTAATTTTACATCAATTTTTTTTATGTTAAAATATCACTTATTACATTTTGTAATCAACTCTTAAAAAGATAAACATATTCCTTTTAAATTAAATTTTTATTGAAGATGCATAATTTAAGTGAAAAATTGATCTCTTTTGTTGAAAATTGAACTATGATTATATAAAAATTATTTTAAAAAAAAATTTATTCTTTTAATTGAGTATGTAATAATTGGTGAAAAATTCAATTGTATTTTTTTCTAATGAAAATTAATCTATTTTATTAGTGGTTAATAATAGATTTTTTTGTGATTACAAAATTTAACGGTTCGACTAAAAATTGATGTAATTTTTTAAAAATGTTTATTTTTGACAAAAAATTAATGTTTTTGGTAAAAAATTAATTTTTCTGGTTAAAAATTCAATTATTTTATTGAAAGTTCAACTGTTCCGTAGCAATAAATTTTTTTTGGCTTAAAAAATCTAAATTTGGGATAATATGTATTGTTGTTATATATTAAAAAATGAAAATTTTTCGTCTTCAAAATATTTATTTATACATTTGTTGTTGAGAATTCATCTTTTTTCATTAAAAATGAATCTACTTGATTAAAAGTTTAACTACTTTGCTAATTCATAAGAAATACTAATGACTGAATCCAGGAAAAAAATTCAGTCGGTAAAATTTATGCAAGAAGTTGGAGGGGGAGGTGTTAAAAATTTACGGAACCCAGAAAAAGTGGGTTGTTTATTTAAAATTTCCGAAAAAAAATTCACGTAAATTATGCAGTAATTTTTACATTAACAGTTAAAGTAACAGTTAAATTGTAGTATAATTTTTTTTTCAAAAATTATTCTCTTTAATGTTTACTTATTATTTGTTTTTGAGTAAAATCTAAAAATCTGAAAAATTATAGTTATACACAATAATTAATTTAAAAAAAATTAGATTTCCTAATCTGCTTTAATTTTTATCTCGCTCTGAGTAAAAAGTGGCAAAATGTTGAATATTTCAGAAAAAACTGAAACTATTTAGCTTTCTAACTGTTTTAAGAGAAAATCGCTAAAAACAATAACAGATTGTTTACATAAATTATATAAAAATCTAATTATCAGTAAAAAGTAGTATTTCATGTAGTAAAAAAAATTTTCACTCATAGGTTTTTTTTGGACCCTATACATCAGTATTTTTTTCTTATGGGAAACACGTGTTCATCTTTTGCGGATAGTGGAATCTCTATTTATAATTTTTTCTTCCAAAGAAACGTATTTATTTTTTGAGGATTTAAACAAATTTCCAGATGATATGCATGAAAATGAAAAAAAATCCAATGCAATTTTGGAACACGTTGGTGTAGAATCTAGGTTATTAAAGAATTTTTGATTAATTGTGAAAAACACCTGTTTCTTTGAAAATGATCCTTCACTCATCTGAAAGAAAAAGAAAGATTTTATCACTATACGTGTGGCAC
Organism: Druon quercuslanigerum; assembly: GCA_010014905.2. Lineage (NCBI taxonomy): Eukaryota > Metazoa > Arthropoda > Insecta > Hymenoptera > Cynipidae > Druon > Druon quercuslanigerum. The sequence continues at coordinate 15,377 of JAAAKG020054891.1, read as the reverse complement.
ATTTTCCATTAAGACTCAAAGCACGTAGGTGCATTCTTTCTGCCAAGTCTAGCCTGATACTTTCATCCGGTGGAATTGTATTGGGGTGACCCAAACAGCAACTCGCCATAAATGGAAAATACTGTATGCAATCGGGAGAGGAAAAAGCATACGAAAAGAAAACTGCAGAACTCGTGCCATTGAATCAGGTTCTTTTTTCACTTACTTCATTCTAACGAAGTTATTTTCATTTCTCTATACCATAAGCGTTGACCCATTTTAATCTAAACTCTAAAGCATAATTTCATCGCCCTCTTGTAATACTTGCGAAACTTAATGCGATTTTCGTCTCTTCCTACAACACAGAAATTCAAGATGCAAATTTACAAAGTGCATAACTGAATTTTCTTTACATAATCCAAACATTCTGGTGGTCGAAATAATATTGAAGAGATGTTCTCTCTTTATGAGTTGTAAATTCTCAACACAATTTTAGAGAACTAGTAGAGTAATATTCCCAACCCCAAAATAACATTTAGCAGCTCCCGAAATCACCCCTTATACTTTAATCTGAAGCCTTCAAGTAAACCCTCAACAATTATAGAAATTGTAAATAGTCACACAAGTCATTCCTAGAAAACTACAAGTTATATTCTTAACAACATACAAAAATTTAAAAACTTCTGAAAGCAACCCTGAAACTTTAACTTGAAGAATTCACAAGTACCTTGATGTAAACCCTAAAAAATTGGGAAACTGAGAAAAATCACACAAGTCACCTACAGGAAACCACAAGTTGTATCACAAACCCTATAACAATATTTAATGGGTAATATTGTCTCTATGCAAAACACTTAAAAAATTGGAGGATTTAAAATATTCACACAAATTACCTTCAGAAAATCCCAAGTTTTATTGCCAACCCACTAATAAAAGTCAAAACCACTTTAAATCACCCCTCACACTTTTACCTCAACGAATCCCAAGTACCTTCAAGTAAAGCCTAAAAAAATTTATAAATTAAAAATATTCCTATAATTCTCCTTAAAAACAACAAATTATAACCTTAACCCCTTAATAGTATTTAAAAACCTTCGAAAACCACAATTTATGCTATCAACTGAATGATTCCCAAGTTCCTCAATACAAAACCCTTACATTTTTTTTAAAGTTGAAACAATCACACACATCACCTTTAGAAAACAACAAGTTATATTCCTAATCACATAATAACATTTTAAAACTTCTGAAAGCACCCCTTACATTTTCGCACAAACAAATCTCAAGTTTCTTCAAGAAAACCCTAACAAAATTTATAAATTAAAAATAATTCCACAAATATCCTTCAGAAAACAACAAATTATAATCCTAACCCCTTAATAGTATTTACCAACCCTTGGAAACCACATTTCACCCTATCAACTGAATGATACCCAAGTTCCTTCATGCAAAACCCTTAAATTTGTCTAAAAATTGAAATAATCACACAAATCTCCTGCAGAAAACAACAAATTATAACCCTAACCCCTTTTTAATATTCAACAACCCTTCAAAACTATATTTTACGCTACAAACTAAATTATTCCCAAGTTCCTTGATGTAAAACCCTTCAAATTTTTCTTAAAATGTTACATAATCACAAAAATATTCTTCAGAAACCCACAAGTTATATTCCCAACCCCATAATAAAATTTTCAAAGTTTTAAAAGCACTCCTTACATTTTTACACAAACAAATCTCAAGTGCCTTCAAGTAAACCCTAACAAAATATACAAATTGTGAATATTCCTACAAATCTTCTTCAGAAAACAAGAAATTATAACCCTAACCCCTTAATAATATTTAACAACCCTTCAAAACTATATTTTACGCTATCAACTGATTTATTCCCAAGTTTCTTGATGGAAAACCCTTAAATTTTTCTTAAAATGTTAAATAATCACATAAATCATCTTCAGAAAACCACAAGTTATATTCCCAACCCCATAATAAAATTTTCAAATTTTTGAAAGCAATCCTTACATTTTTACATGAACAAATCTCAAGTGACTTCAAGTAAACCCAAACAAAATTTACAAATTGTGAATATTCATACAAATCTCCTTCAGAAAACAACAAATTATAACCCTAACCCCTTAATAATATTTAACAACCCTTAAAAACCACAATTTACGGTATCAACTGAATGATTCCCAAGTTCCTTCCAGCAAAACCCTCAAATTTTTCTACATATTAGAAATAATCACACAAATCACCTTCAGAAAACCACAAGTTATATTCCCAACCACATAATATAATTTAAAAAATGTTTGAAAGCACCCTTTACATTTTTGCACGAACAAATCTCAAGTCCCTTCGAGTAAACCCTAACAAAATATACAAATTGTGAATATTCCTACAAATTTCATTCAGAAAACAAGAAATTATAACCCTAACCCCTAAATAGTATTTAACAACCCTTCAAAACTATATTTTACGCTATCAACTGAATGATTCCAAAGTTACTTCTTGCAAAACCCTCAAATTTTTCTAAAAATTTAAAATAATTACACAAATCACCTTTAGAAAACCGCAAGTTACATTCCCAACCCCATAATAAAATTTTAAAACTTTTAAAACACTTCTTACATTTTTGCACGAAAAAATCTCAAGTCCCTTCAAGTGAACCCTAACAAAATTTACAAATTGAAAATATTCCTACAAATCTTCTTCAGAAAACAACTAATTATAGCCCTAATACTTTAATAATATTTGAAACCCCTTGAAAACTACATTTGACGCTATATGCAAAATCCTAAGATTTTTATGAAAATTTGAAATAATCACACAAATTGCCTTGACGTAAACCCTAAAAAATTTGAGAAAGTAAGAAAAATCACAAGGTCACCTGAAAAACCTCAAACTATACGCCGAACCCGATAGTAAAATTCTTCAACCTCGGCAAAACCACCCTTAACAATTTTACCTAAGTTATATTTTTGGTACTATAATAGATTTCTACAACCCTCTAAGAACATCTGTAATATTTTTACCATAAAACCCCTAAGTATCTCCATGCAAACCCCTAACAATTTTTAGAAATTCGAAGTAGTCACACAAATCACCTTTACAAAATCACAATTTCTATTCTCGACCCCATAATAATATTCAACAATCCCTAAAAACTACCCCTTACATTTTCCTCAATTGCCCCAAAAAAACCCGTGAATTTATAAATTTAAAATAATTACACAAGTAATCTTCAGAATGGTTACACACATAAGTAATAAAAAAACAAATTCGAAAGGTTTAATCGATATGAATTTTATTTTTTTCTGCATGAGTAAAAGTTAGAAAATTGGATCTTTCTTCTGTCACGTGGTGATGAAGTTTCCTCTTGAATGAGAGTAGGTGCATAGCCATCCGGCATGCAATATCTTTTTGTGTTGTTTCTTATTAAGGGCGCAAATTGCATTCTAAATAAGATAAAACTTATGCTCGTTAAACTCTAGCATAAAATTAAATGGATTAAAAAAAAGTCAGATTCTTAAGCATGATTTGGTGAACGCGTGTAACGGAAAATAACCTTTATTTTTTTTCTCAAAAATTTTCAATTTTTGAGAGCAATATTTTCAAAGTATTAAACATAAAAAAAAATGTTAAAAATCTTTACTAAAACTAGTATTTTTTGTTCTATGAATTATATAATTTCCTATTTATTTATTTCTAGTTTCACTGTGTTTCTTTATTACCCTTTTTTTCTACTACAAATTTTTGCTTACAATTTTCATTATAAGGTTCAAATGTTAAAACATTTTGTTGAAAATTTAACAATGTTGCTGAAGAGTTATAATTTTTGACTAAAAATTCAACTGTTTTGGCGAAAATTCTATTTTTGGTTTAAAACTTGATCTCTTTCTGTAGTAATGTTATCGCTTTTGGTAAAAATATAACTGGCAAGTTAAAAATTCATCTGCTTCTGTTAAAAGCTAATATTTCTTGTTGAAAATTCAACTGCTTTGTATAAAAAATTCGTCTGTTTCGCTAAAAAATTCAACAATTTAGTAACTAATTTAATTCTTTGTTTTTTTTTGTTTGTTTTGAATTCAAACAATTTTTGATGAAATATCAAATATCACATTTATCGTTAAAAATTGATCTTTTTAGGATAAAACTTCAAGTCCTTGGTTGAAAGCTGAACTACTTTTTTAAAAGTTCACTTTGATGGTTCATAATTTAAGTTGAAAGTCAAGTATTTTTTGGTTAAAAATTAATTTTTTCAAATGAAAATTAAAAACATTTCTAGAAATTCGTCTATTTCACTTGAAAATTCATCTATTTGATTGAAAAATTAAAAATTAAATTAAAAAAATTTGAAAAGTCAAATTAAAAAAATCAATGATCTTAAATAAAAGTTTTAATACTCCGATTTTTCTGTAAATTTCCTCTTTATTAGTTTAAAAATAACACTATGTACTTAAAAATGTAAAAAAATAAAGATGTTCTTAAGGATTCAAAATTTGAGTGGAAAATTAATCTACTTGTTTAAAAATTAGGCTTCTTTATAAAAACTAGTTTATTTTAAAAATAATGCTCACAACTGAAAATTTATCTTCCTGACTGAAAATTCAATTGAGATTCCGGATTCTAGGACCCCGCATAAAATTTGCCTAGCCGCTTCAAGCAGCTCGAGTTGGTCCCTTATAGCTTGAAAATCAGTTTTCGAAAGTTTAACGTCTCAAAATATCATTTTGTAGAAAATTTCATGTCTAATTTTTTTTTCTCTCGGCAAAAAAGTTGTATCTTTTAACGTTTCTGTAAAAAATAAGAAAATATAATTTTTTAAACCAGAAAATTTACTAAATATTTTCATTTCAACTCGCTCCTTTATAATTTAAGATGAAAACTTGAGAACTTGTCGTTCAAACTGTTCTTAAGATAATGTGCAATTAAAAATTTTTTGGTTTTTTTAAATAAATAAGTTATAAATTTTTTAGGCAAGCAGTATCAAAATAACGTTAAAGAATTTTGAAATGCATTACATATACGTATTTAGAGGGTGATTATAAACATTTAGAAAAATATATCTTACAAGACAAATTTTTAAACAAAAAAATAAATGTTATACTAAAAGAGATGAGCTTTCCACAAAAAAGTTAATTTACAACCAAATAATTGAATTACCTATCAATAACTTATTTTTTTCTTAAAATATTCTTTACACCTTCATTTTTCTGTTTTTTTTTTTTAAATTAAACTTGCTAGTAATAATACTAAGTAAAAATAAAACGGAAAACTTAGATTAACTATTTTTAAATAAATAATTACCTCTAAAACTATTCTTTTTATAGCAAATCTATATTTTTTCCAAAATTTGTTGGACTTAGCAATCTGGCTACCTTTTTTTAATTTTAGAATTCAAGTTAAAGATTAAGTAATGTGCTTGACTGTACACTGAAAACATTCTTAATATTTTAAATATATTACTCAATAAAACAATTCTGTTTTCTTTATTTGCACTAGTTTACAGTATTATATAGATGTAAAATATGCCCTTAATTTTATATATGCAAATTTTTACTAAATAAAATTATTATTAAAGAAAATAATCTTCAAAGTCAATAATTTATTTTTTATTCAATTTCATAAGTATTGAAATTTGTTTCTTTTCAAGGAAAGTATGTACAAATACCTTGTTTACTTTGCCAATATATTTACATCAGGACAGTGGGGGCCATCTTTCTGGAAAATCGGTCTTGACCTTGAGATCAACTTTCAAGGTGATTTAAAGGTCACATTGATTTTTTTTAAATGGGAACCCCTATTTTTGATATTAGATTCTAAAAGAGGGAAAAATTTTGCGTTTGAAATGATAGTTAAGAGTTCATTTTCCCGAGGTCAAATAAAGCTGAAATCAAAGTCAAATTTCAAAAATTATGTAGAACAAAATTTTTTTGTTTTATTCTTTTAACACGTTTGGGCAACACAAAGCTGGGGGGCATTCGGGACCAACGACCTTGATAAACTTGACCTTGAGGCCAACTTGAAAAGTGATTCGTAGGTCAAAGTTTGGAGTTTGTTGGTTTCGAGCTTGTGAGTTTGTGGGTTTGGTGTTTGTAAACAAACACTTTGACCTTTGAATGACCTTCCAAGTTTGCCTCAAGGTCAAGGTTCTCAAAGTCATCTCAAATCTTATCCACCCCAGCTTTATGTTGTCCAAACGTGTTATAAGAATAAAACAAAATAGTTTTGTTCTGCATGATTTTTGAAATTTGACTTTGATTTAACCTTTATTTGACCTCGAAAAAATTGACTCTAACTATTATTTCGGACAAAAATTTTCCCCTCTTTTGGAATCTAATGTCAAAAATAGAGATTTCTATTGAAAAAATCAATTTGACCTTCAAATAACCTTAAAAATTGATATGAGGGTCAAAAACGGTTTTGTAGAAAGATGGCCCTCATTCTCCTGTGCAACATTTGTCTGAATCATTTCTTTTAATACCGCTTATAGTTTAAAATGGCCCACCCTGTATACTATAATTATATATTTTTAAAAATGAATTGAAGATGCACTCATTTTTTGTTTACATTATGTTTTTAATGAGCACCTATTTTAAGGACATTTTTTGCAAACATAGTTGTATTCTAGTTACATTATATCCTAATAAACATTTCTTTCGCTGGAAGTTTGGGTTTACTCAAAATTCCCTTTGAAAAACGAAGCATTTGAAAATTGTCTAACGTTATTTTCATACTGCTTGCTAACAAAAATTATAACTTTTTTATTTAACAAAACCAATCAATTTTCAATTGTACATTATCGTAAGAAAATTATGAAGGACAATCTCTCAAATTTTCATCTTAAAATGTGAAGAATTTTGTCTTTCGAAGCGAGTTGAAGTGGAAATATTTAGGAAATTTTCTGGTCTAAAAAATTAGTTTTTTTTTTGAGTTTTTACAGTAAGGGTAAAAGATAAACCTTTTGCCGAGAGAAAAAAATGCCCATATTTTTTTTTGCTTAAAAGTTCTATATTTTAAATAAAATTGATTGTTTATATTGAGTGAAGAATCTTTCTTGGTTGAAAATGCGCTTTTTTATTTAAAAATCTTTTAAATTGCTGTGAAAATTTCAATTTTTTCGGTTCAATTCAATGGTTGTTTATTTCAATTAAAAATATTTTTCTCTTTGGAAGTATGAAATTTTTTGTTGAAAATTTAACTACTGGGTCAAGAGTTGAACTACGAAAAAAATTTTGTCAAAAAAAATTACTTTTGAAAGGGCGATTTTAATTAATTATTTAAGCACGGCTCCTTATGTCTCTATTTTATGATTTTGAGATAAGACCTAAAAATTTGTGAGGATAAACGTTAACGTGATTATTAAAAATAATATTATTGTAACTAAATGAAAATAACGTTCAACCTAACCAAATAAGAAATGTGATCTATGCAGAAATCATGCAATAATGTACTTCATCATCATTAAAATGCATAACTAGAGCAGAGAAACAGATCAATGATCATTTGAGCAAAGGATATTGTTTGCATGGAAATGTGGACATTGGACAACGTGTCGAATATTGAAACTGCATCAATCTCCCATTAATGTTGATACTATAAATTCGCTTTTATGGACGTGTTGCTTATTACTAGTATCACCAATTAAAACTTTAACATGACGCAATTTCCGTAACACGTAACAATAATAAAGCTACTTCCACTATAACAATATCTTCGAAGTATGAAATTAATCTGGAAATTGCAGGAAACTAGTATAAAATATCGAAAGTCCATTTCCATGGAGAAGTAATGACGATAATTCCGGGACTGTAATCCAACGAGGCGGTTGGCCGATAAGTTCCGTAGTGAAATTCGTGTGGCATGGCGTTAGCGATGCACGTTCCCAAAATCCTTTTACTCGGTTCGTCGTGTGGTATGCAAAGCATTTTCAATTTCCTACATCCGTATTGTCGTACATGCCTACGTATCTCTCTATATCTACGGGGTACATGACGATAGCCTTTTTACCACGGCTTTTTCTAGTCCAGCGTTTTATTGCCAACCAGATGTGACCTGCACGAAAGGTTGGCCTCTAAAGCTTATACGACATGGAGAGACACGAGTTTATGAAACATTCTGGAATTCCTCGAAAACAATAGACAATTAACGCATTCTATTCAGGTATGCATTCCGCGAGCCCTAAACTTTACGAACGTCTAAACTTTCACAAAGCCTCGAATAACCACCTTGACCACAACACTACCTCAGAGAAATTGATTTGGGGGAGAGTAGAACAAATAAAATTGATACACTCTTTAAATTATAAAAAGATCTTTTGTCTGACTAAAAATTGACCTGTGCTACTTCCCTCATCCTTTAAACACTATCCCATCAACGAATTGTTGACTATTTAATAGCAATCCTCCGACTGGCAGACTATGCTTCTACATGTACTACTTTCCTGTTGGCTGATTACAGTCTTACATATACTACTGGTTATACATATGGGTTAGTCGATAATACTGATTATATATTGACCTACGCTACTTATCCCCACTGCCCGACTCTACGCTAACCAGTACTACAAAAACTCTCTTAACCCTTCGAGTATACTCGGGGTCAATTTGACCCTCCCACTGACTTTGACCAAGAACAGAGCTCAGGCGTTTGAAAAAAGGGCTCTAACGTGGCCATGGGACGTTATGATTTTTAAAATGAAATTTCAATTTTTTAAAAACGGCTTTTTTGCGAATTTTTTTAGGTATATTAAAGACTTAAAAGACTCTTGTAAACCTTATATATTACGTCAGCATACTTGAAAGTATGCCTCTAAATTTTGCTAAGTAAAAAGGTTCAGTAGTTGTGAAGTTGTGGACGATCAAAAATGAACAGGGTCATTTTGACCCAGAGTAGAGGAGATATTCGAAAAAGTAGGCGTGTACTCGAAGGGTAAATCTAAACTATAAACAATACGTTGACTTGTAATACTTGCATCCTTGTACCTGACTACACTTCTAACTCTACTAATTAACGATTAGACTGACTATACAATGATTTACACTACTATCACATTATTAATTCTGACTATACACTGACCTGTACTACTTATCACTCATGGGCTGGATACACTTTAATCTCTGCTACTTAAATCCCACAATCTGACATTAAATGTATATACACTACTTACACTCTCTTTTTCTGACAGTATACTGAGCTGTACTACTTAAACCATCGTTGGCTCACATTACGAATTATAAGTTAGGAGGCCAAATAACCAATTTTTTTATTATTATTTATTTATTTTTTTCAATTATTTTTGACAGAAAATAAATATAACTTTTCTCCTATAAAATATTAATTTTTAATCCAACAAAATGAATTTTAAAGAAAACAGCTAGATTTTCGAACAAAGAAGATAAGTTTAATAAAAACAGTTGCTTTTTACAAATAGCTGAATTTTTAACCTACAAATAGGAATTTCAAATTTAGAAGATTAATTTTCAACCAACATAGTTAATGTTTCAACAAAATACATGCATTTTCAATGAAAAGGCTAAGTGTTCAACTAAAAAATTAAATTTTTATTGAAACCACTTTTGTTTAAATCTAGCTTTCAGAGAAAATAAAAAAGGCTTGTCAACAAGTCGAATCCAACTAAAAAGAGCAATGTTTAACACAATAGTTTAATTCTCAAATTAAATGATGAATTTAAAACAAAAAACATGAATTTTATATCGATTAGTTGAGTATAAAACTTATAATGAAAAAATGTAAGAGCTAAATTTTGAGATAAAAAAAATTTTTTAACACAAGATAAACGAATTTTCAAACAAAATTGTAATTCTTGAATAAATAGTTCAATTTATAAACAAATAATTTCATTTTCTACCATAGTAGTAGAATTTTCAATCAAAAATATTAATTTTCTAACAAATTAACTTTACACAAAATAGTTGAATTATTAATTCGAAAATAAAAATATTTAGCAAAAGAGTTAATATACGAATATAAGTTTAATCTGCAAATAAAAAAATTATTCTGAAGCAAAAAAACAAAATTTTCTTTGAAGAATTTCTAATTTTAAACCGACGAGTTGAATTTTCTTTAAAAAATTGAATTCTGACGAAACGTATTATAATTCATACTTAAAAAAAATTATTATAAAATAAAAAAAGTTTTGAACCAAACTGGATGCATTTTTAAGTCAGAAGATTAATTTTTTACTCAAAAAATGAATTTTCAAGAAGAAACATAACATTTCAAACAGAAAAGGTGAATTTAAATCTGAAATATTAAATTTAATCAAAAAATGTAATTGTTAAATTTTGTAGTGAAAAAAATTAATTCTCAACCAAAAAACAAACGAATTCTCAGCCTGATAGTTAAATTTTCGACCAACGAGATAAATTTTTATAAAAAATGATTAATCTTCATAAACAATGAATTTTAAGGAAGAGATCTCAACATTTAACCGAAGCGTCAAATTTAAAACAAAAAAAATATTATTTTTTTTTAATCGCGAATATATTTTTTATAAAAAAATATTCATTAACAAAATACATAAATTTTTAACGAAATAAGAGGAAATTTAATCTTAACAATATAAATATCCATCAAAGAATGGAATTGTGAAATTTTCAGTTAAAAAATTAATTTTCAACCAACAATGAAACGAATTTTAACAACATAATTATACTTTCGAATAAATAGTAGAGTTTTTAAACCGAAAAGATTAATTCTAAACCGGATTAAAAATAGGAGGGGGGAGAGAGGTCAGTTTCTGTGTCACAATAAATTGACATGAACTGCTCCTGTTCTCTTTGTTTGACTAAACACAAACAACTTTAGCCCAGTTGGGTTGATTACACTTTTATCTCCTCTACTCACCCTCACAAACTGAATGTACATTCATCTCTACTACCAACGCTCACTCTATGTTTCAGATTATACGCTGACGCACACTGCAGATCCAAATTGGTTTGTAAAACTGTTAAATATACTACTTACCCCCAATATCTGACTATATATTTACCTGTACTACTTTGACACTATTAGTCTGCGTACACACTTACCTGCACTACTTAAACATTAATTGTCTTACTAAACATTTAACTCCACTACTTAATCTCAGTTTATGACTATACATTGATGTATACTACTCATACTGCTCATACTGCTCATACTGTGTGTGCGATTATAGACTGACCTGTACTACTTACACCGTCGCTCTACTAGTCCACGCAGATGTTGATCTGCGCTACTTAAATCCTCATGGGGTGATTAAGCTTTTATCTCTACTACTAACCACACTGTATGGCTAGTCTGACTAGAAATTGACCTATACTACTGTCATTCAATGTTTTGGATATAACGCTGACCTGTACTACTTAAAACTTTTTCGGCTGATTAAACTTTTAACTCTATTATTTACCCAACTATTTGAGTATACATTGTCCTGCACTATTCACACTCTCGTTTACTGAAAATTATTTATTAGATTTTCATGAGAGAATGTAAGAATATTGTAAGAGATTTGTAACAGATTTGTATAAAATTCGACCCCCCAGTATTTGTCAAATGTCCACGTTTTGAGACCCACTGAATCTTAAAAACAGGTTTTTGACGAATGTGTTTGTCGATCAGTCTGTCTATCTGTCTGTTCCTGGAAGGTTTTTTTGGTTTAGTTTGTTAGCACGAGAACTTTCGAAAGAATTGACAGATTGGATTGTCCTTTGGTACACTTTTTTAGAATCTTAAAATGAAGGTTAAGTTCGTTAACCAGCCATGTTTTTTTTAAATTTAAAAAGTGAGCACATTTTAAATACTTTTGAGACCACTTTTATTAGGATTCAAAAATTTTTTGTACAGCTATTCGAAGTATTCAAAACGAGTACTCATTTCTTTCTTTTATCAGGGAAAAACTTCCCTCTATGATGAAGGAAATTCATTTGTAACCTATAAGGAAGCAAAAGCTCAAAACACGAAAATGATTATTTATTAATTATTATTATTAATATTAGCCAAAAATAAATTAATATCATAAATGCCAATAAATTGATATTCGAACGTTTTATTTAATTGGAAGTATAGATAAGAATGTTATAGGGAACACCAGCCTATTCAGTTACAAAATTAATTTTAAACAAAAAAACAACTAATTATCAACAAGTTAGTTCAGTTTTTAACATGAAAATTCAAATCTCAATGAAAAATGTAATAGGTAATATTTAAAAAAATTTACTTTCACTTTGAATGAAAAACAGTTAAATTATCAACCGAGAAGATTAATTTTCTACCACAAAAGACGAATTCTTAACAAAATACATAAATTTGGCAACCAAATAGTTGAAGTTTCAACTAAAGCAGATACATTTTCTACAAAAAACTGTATTAGTTAAATTTCCAGTTAAAGAAAATTATTGGTTGTCCAAAAAGATTAATTTTCGACGAAAAATGTAGTTGATATTATACTTAAAAAGGTTAAACTCTTTAATTTATAAAAGTTCATTCAAACAAAAAGTGACAAAACTTTCTAATAAAATTTCTAAACAATGGAATTATCGTTCCTCAAAATCAAAAAATTTTCAACCACATAATTGAATATTTAACTAAAACAAAATAATTTTGCACCTACACGTGTATAGCCTAATTTATAATCATAAAATTTTCCATAAAATAGGTGACTTTTTGACTGAAGGAATTAATTTTTAATGAAAATTATAAATCATAAAAGTTGAAAAAATTAATTTTTAACAAAGTAGTTCATCTTTCGACCAAATATTTTAATTTTCTAACAAATTTCTTAACTATTGTTTTTGGTGATTCTCAGACGTGAAACTATCTAACCTAAGAACTTCATTTGACCATGTACCTCATGCAGCTTTAAAGCGCAAGAAGAATGTTTATGAGTTTTGCAGAAATTATAGCTTGTTTAGAGAGTACGAACTCCATACTTGCTACATAACGCTACTTTTTTTTAATCCCCGGAGAAAATTTTATTTCTTAATTTCGCTGGAGTGTTTGTAAAGAAAATAAAGTTTAATTGTAATTTTATCTTAAAAAATTTGTTATTGAAGTTTATTATAGCTTTTACTACGTAATTTATATCATAAACAATACAGTTCATTTTAAAACAATATCACTTTTAATTAGAATCAGATTAGAATAACTTGTTGAAAAATAGTTTTTTAAAAATTTATATTGTAACTAAAACTTTAATAAAGTTGAGTTACATAAATAAGTTATATAAATTTGCAACCAAATTTATGTAACTTTTTTAAAATTCGTCTGTTTTAGTGGAAAAATAAAATTTTTTGTTAAAAGTTATCTATATGATTAGAAATTATTAATTTAGCTAAAAATTTAACTGCTTTCTTGAAAATTCGTTCTTTCTTAGTTCAAAATGTATATATATCACGTAATTTTTTGGAAAACCGCTAAATTCACAAAAAAATGTAGTTAGCAAAAATTATGTGAAATGCGGACGTTCAAAACATTTGAACCCTGAAAAGAGGCTTATGAGCTTTAGAATTTCAGAATAAAATTTGTTGTAATTTATGCAAAAACCCTTGCTTTGACATGCATCAAATAAAACAAAATCAAAAGATATTTTAACTTTTAACAAAGCGTAACAACTTTTTAGCAATAGCAGTTTTCGATTTTTAAAAATCTGGTATTTTTCCAAGGTGTTATCTTTTAAATTAAAACTTTCAACATGAGTATTTTTAAAGAGGAATTTGAACAAATTTCAAGTTGGCCCTCTAAACTCAAAGTCCTGTAAAAGAAGAAATAGCATCTTAGTAGCAAAGAAAAATGATAAAAATTTTATAGCCAATTAAAAATGAAAAGATTTTAAGCATAATTGGATTATAATAAAATAGATTATGAGCAACAAATAAGATATTACAAAATTAATTTTTTAAATATTAAATCACAAATAAATTATTATAAGAACCGCTTAACCCATTAAGTCCTGACTAAACACATTTTAAAGATTTTCTTCAACGGCTCTGTTAACTAAGAAATCGTTCACAGAAAAAATCGACAATACCTATTTCTGTCGTAAAATTGTCTGAACTTTTGATTACTGCAGTTAGAATTTCCAAAAAATGCATGTTTAAAAAGATATATTCGTTTACTTTACAAAGAACACGAATTGTCGAATAAAAAAAAATTTTAATATGTAATTTTAGGATCGAAATCGTTGGTAGATTTTTTTGATTTGTGCATTAAAAGTGTCCATGCACTCTAGCCTTCAAAATATAGTGTTTTGTTTTTTTAAATTAAACATGGCGAACATCCAAGATGGCGTCTTAAATTCAATTTTTTTTTATTTTTACGGTACTTTTTCCTGTACTAACAATTTTTGTTCAATTTTAATAAAAATTAGTGCAAGATGGTTTTTTGGGTCGATCGTTGTGAATCTGCTATCATGATTTCAAAATTCAAGATAGCAGATCTAATATGGCTGCCAAAATTTTCGAAAATGTTTCAATTTTCATAAAAACTTTTATGGAGGGGTTTTTTTGGATGGCAGATTACGAATCTGTTGTCTGATTTTAAAAATTCAAGATGTCGGATACAATATAGCTGCCAAAAATTTAAAAAAATTTTTCAATCTTCACGAAGATATTCAAATGAAAGAAAAAAAAAAGATTCCTAAGCAGTTAAAACATTAATTGAATATTTTCTTGTAATGTTTGGTAGACATATTGGATCCGCCATATTGAATTTTGGAAATCTGATAGCAGATTCGTAATCAGCGACCCAAAAAAAACCCCTATATGCATTTTCATGAAAATTGAAGCATTTTTTAACATTTTTAGCAGTCATATTGGATTCGCCATCTTGAATTTTCAAAATCTGATAGCAAATTCTCAATCAACGACGCAAAAAACTATTTTGCACTAATTTTTATCAAAAGTAAAAAAAATTGTTAGTGCATGAAAAAGTACAGAAAAAATTTAAATAATTTATTATTTGGGCCACCATATTGGATGCCGCCATGTTTAATTTAAAAAAAACCTACGACTACATTTTGAAGGCTAGAGTGAATGGACACTTTTAATGCACAAATCAAAAAAATCTACCGATGATTTCGATCCTAAAATTACATATTCAAAATTTTTGTCATTCGAAAATTCCTGTTTTTTGTAAAGGAAACAAATATATCTTTTCAAATATGCATTTTTTGGAAATTATAACTGCAGCAATCGAAAGTTCAGACAATTTTACGACGGAAATAGGTATTGTCGATTTTTTCTATGACCGATTTCTTAGTTAACAGAGCCGTTGAAAAAAATCTTAAAAACGTGTCCAGTCAGAACTCAATGGGTTAACAGAAGGTCCGTTCTGCTAGCACCTCCACAATCGAATTTCGATATTCCGTTTATGTCTGAATTTTGGGCTATTTTTGG
>JAAAKG020054880.1:0-18173 GCA_010014905.2 Druon quercuslanigerum | reverse complement strand
AATATCTTTGGTCTCTTATCAGAATTAAATAATATTCTGTATATGCAGTTGGTCAGGTGATGAGCCAAATGCGTCTTATAATGTTAAGACTTTTACAAGAAGAGTGACCTGGTACCGGTCCTGGTACCAATATTTATAGTGTGTATTGGTTCCATCCCCACTTATTGTCCGATGGCGCACGCAGTCAATCGCATGGTCGAACGAATCGTCGAATCCTCCCTTAGCTCTGATCGGATGTTGACTTCGGAGTCAGAGGCGTATCAATATTAATGTTTGCCCGTATCTTTATTATTTAATTTTAATTATAAAAATAAGATGGACCGTCTCAAGTTCAACTTTTCGTTTGAGAATTCATGAATTTTGTTAAAAATTCTTCTTTTTTGAGTCCATTATTATTTTTTTGTTTATAATTCATATTTTTTAGTTAAAACTTGAACTTTTTGTTAACAACTCTTGAATTGAATTAAAAGTTAATCTTTTTGCTAGTAAATAAATCTTTTTCCATACAAAGTATTTTTTAAATAAAAGTTCTACTTTTTAGTTTGAAACCCATGAGAATTGTTCAAAATTCGTCTTTTTTGTAGTAAATTAATCTTTTTGTTCAAAATTTCATCATTTTTATTTCAAGATTCCACTTTTAGGTTAAACATTCCTGAATTTTTGTTAAAAATTAATTTTTCCAGTAGAAAATTAATATTCTTTTTTTAAATTCATTTTTTTATTAAAATTGTAAAAACGAGATTATAAAATTAAACTTGGTTCTTCAAAATGTAACAATTTTTTTCTTTTTTTTAACAATTTAAAATTTTGAATTTTATAGTTAATTAGTCTTTTACATAGTATTCATCTTTTTTTTGAAAATATAATTTTTTGACTGAATTTTTTTGAATTTCGTTAAAAAATCGTTTTTTTCAGTAGAAAAGTAATATATTTGTTTAAAAAATCATAATTCTGGTTAAAATTTTAACAAGTAGGTTTTAAAGCTGAACTAGTTTGTATAAAATGCATTTTTTGGTTCACGATGCAAAATGTTCGTTAAAAATTAATCTTTTTATCAAAATTTCAAATTTTGGACTTCATAATTCAACTGTTTTGTATGGAAAATTTCTTTTTTTTATGCTTAAAATTTTTTTTCAATAAAACTTCAACTTTTATATTTTTTGTTAAAAATTTACCTTTCTCAGTTTACAAATTTAATAATACCGGTAGTAACTTTTTTTTGGTAGTAAATAAATCTTTTTGCATAAAAATAATTTTTTAATTAAAAATTAAACTTTTTACTTTCCAGTTCATGAAATTTGTTAAAAATTCGTCTTTTTTTGTAGTAAATTAATCTCTTTGATTAACATTTTATCTTTTCTATTTCAAGATTCCACTTTTTGGTTAAGGATTCTTAAATTTTTTTAAGAATTAATTTTTTTAGTAGAAGGTTAATCTTTGTGTTTTAAAACTCATCCTTTTGGCTAAAAATTTAGAAACAAGAATTTAAAGTTAAACTACGTTTTTAAAAATGAAATATTTATATTCTTTTCTTTTAACAGTTCAACAATTAACAATTATAGAAAATTAGTCTTTTTCATAGTGAATTAATCTTTTTTGTTTAAAAATTCATCTTTTTGTTGAAAATTTAATTTTTCGACTAAGAATTTTCGAGATAAAAAAAAGAATTCTTAAATTTTTGTTGAAAATTCATTTTTTTAATAATTAATTCTTTTGTTTTTAAAACTCATCTTTTTGTTTGAAAATTTAACAACTAGGTTTTAAAGCTGAAACAGTTTTTTTCAAAGAATGCATCTTTTGGTTCACGATTCAAAATTTTAGTTAAAAATTCATCTATTTATCTAAATTTTATATTTTAGACTTCATAATTCAACTTTTTTGTAAAGAAAATTTTTTTTTCATTCTTTAAAATTATTTTAAAAAATTAAAAGTTAATTTTTTCCATTTTTTGATAAAAATTTACCTGTTTTCGTTTAAAAATTTAATAATACTCGGAGCAGTCTTCACCTAAAATTCAGTTAAGCACATTTGAACCCTTACTCTGAAAATCACTTTTTCATTTTAATTATTTATTTATAACCGACGTTTATAATTCTCCACAATTCACGTAGACAATACAGGGATATTGGCAACTTTTTCTTCTCGTCTCTTTTCTTCCCTTCTCCTCTCTTCTTGTTTCTTCTCTTCTCTTCTCTTTGCTTTCCTTCTCTTCTCTCTTCTCTTCTCCTCTCTTTGCTGGAGTCTAAAAGGGTAGATCGGAAATCCATTCATTGCCAATTTTTTATTTAACCGATGAAATCCTCCCAACCCTTTCTCATGTGTAGGGTTATCTTCTAACCAATACTATAGGTTTATCCGCGAGTGTCTCTTTAATAGGATTTTCTCAGGGTTGAGGAAACGGAAGCATCTCGGTTGCAAGACGACGCTCAGCTAACTGGATTAAATTCTGGGGGCTTCTTGGAGTTCACTCAGAAATTTTGCCGTAGGAAGATCACGTAACATAGTTATCTGCTTATTGGCTATTCGAAGAACGAAGGATTGTCAGGATCGTAAGGACTCTTGTAGTTGGGAGAAGCAGATTTTCAAAATACCCTATCAGTCGTCGCCAATCGCTTGAATAAGTAACACCACTTTCTTCCGTAATCAAGGGAAGCCTCTGGGCTGGGTTAACCCGGGAATTACCGGGAATTTCGTTAATTCTTCAATTTAATGGGAACACTTGGTTCTACAAAAAAATCGACTTTTGATTTTCGTTATGATTCGATTACATTTTATTTAAATTTTTTATTTTTCCTTATTTGTACCAGAAAGAAACCAATCGAATCATTATATAAATTGACGAAAATAAACCCAGCGTATTATCAATTGTGCAAAATAGTTACGTAGTTATTTTATATATTGTTCATATATTTCATCGATGCTATATGCGTCATGCTTCATTGTTCTCTAATGGTTATATGATCAGAAAGGTTTCATCCCAAGCTTAATTTCTACTAATAATACAATATATAACAATATTATTTAATTATGACGTATAATAATTACATTATTATTATTTATTACGTCATAATAAATTATAATTTCACTACAGCCTTTGTTTGAATCTTCTTTCTTGGAGCTTGATGTTTAGAAGAAAATCCGCCAGGGCGCGACGTAGCACTCTCTCACAACTGAAATGACGGGTCGAGTGTTTAAGAGAGCAGTCGATGCGAAGGAAAACATACTTTCGTGGTGCCGAGCCTACCATGTTTAAGAAAGGGTTCCTTCAGAGCGAGAATCTTCTATTGCACTACGGTCAAGCTGACCCTTGCTTTTTTGTTAATATTCGACAAATTTTGGAGAATGTTTCTCTTCACAAATTTAAGAAAAATTCTCGAAATTTTAAACATTATTCTGCAACCACATAGGGACACAACCCAGTCTAGTGATGTTCCACAAATTTTAGGGAGTTTTCCCTGCAGAAAGTTTGGGAAAATTCCCAAACTAATGAGTAAATTCCCATCTAGGTTGGGAATTTTCCTCAGGAAATGTTGGGAAAATTCCTATCATTCTTTGAGACTTTCCTCCTTGAATATTTGGGAATATTTCCAAATTGATTGTGTGAAAAGCTTGCTAAACTTTTTTGGTAAACTCCCAAATCAATTTTCACAGTGTTGGATTATAAACGATAAGAGCTCAGTTTAAAAAAAAACTAAAGAATCAAATAGTTCTTATTATATTTTTGTAAATTAAAGTTCAGTCACTTCTTAACGATTGTAAGACTTGTTTGAAACTTCAGTAGGCTTGCCATAGCTAGATTATTTTGTACAAGACTCAAATTTTTACAATTACCTACTTGTATCAATCCCAAAATTCTAGAATGAGTGGATTTGTCAGTTTCCTAAAATTCTTTTTTCCAGTCCACCCTAATATACAGCTTCAAAGACCTTTAATTCAAAATTTTACAATATCAAACGTCTGATTTAACATTTTTGTCCAACTTTAACTGAATCTAGACATAGTTCTCTCTGCTCTGCTTAAGTAAAGCAAGTATTTGCAGATCTAATAAAAACAGAACATGGGGAAGTCCAGAAAAAAATACCAAAGAATTCCAGTTAGTTGCAGAGGAATGTTAGCATGCATATGATGAAGAGAAACACTTTGTTAGTCGACTTTAATTCATTAGCGAGTTGCTGCAGAGTCTCGACTGTGAAGCCAAGTCAGACGTTGAGAAAACGATGAGGAAACACCACAGTCGACAGCTTTTACGGTGAGTAAACTTTTAGTCTACGAGCCAGCCATTTGCTAAGCAATTATACCAGCATCTTCAGCGATCTGTCAATGTACTCCGTAGCAATTATGTTACGTGTTAGTTAGCTTGGCAAAGTAACTGCCAGATAAACCAGTCATCGACATGAAATTTTTTTCAATTCGTTCCATTCAGTCTAGCGTGAAAAAGCATGGAGTGAAACAAGAGAAAAAGGAACAATGGCAGCATGTTTAATCGATCCAACAAAGTGATAAATTAGACACACGTTTAAAGTCACTGGCGAAGAACCCAGCCCATACTTGATATGCAGAGTAAAATTGCCTAACGAAGAATACTTTTAGGGGCTTTGGATCTTAAGATATCTTCTATATTATAAATAGATCTCTTCGACACCGCTGTTTCAAAGATTTGCCCCTGATACACTGTAAAACTTCTTACACCATATGCCCCTTATAATCTCTCACCCTCCTTAGAACATCTACCCATTGATCCCTGCAACCCTCCTTAAAACGTTTGTCCTTCAAATACTGCTACCCTCTTTCCACCACGTTCGTAGAGCCCCTTAACCTATGCAAATTCCTTAGAGATTTCCTTTTACTTCCTGCACTTTTATTACACACCATCCTCTTAACATTGATGCTCCTCACCCATTCTTGTGCTTGTACATCTGTTGCCATTTTCACAGCTCAACGTTTTTTACACGTCCTGCCAACTACCTGCTACCACCACCCTTTCCAATCATCCTCCCTCCACTCCACTTACCCTCTCGAGACCACTATTTCCACCTCCAAATCCCATTTCCAATGATCAAATTTAAAAAAAAATAGTGACAGCATATTAAGCAGTTCATTAAGGCGTTCGAATCTCCCATACCAGATTATCACTCTCCGCTCTCTTTCTCTCTCTCCCATCTCATATCCTATTCTGTCCTCTTCTAACCTGTTCTATCCATTCCAATTCTACCGAATCAGGTCACATATTGTCATTTTTCTCCTCGCCTAACCTGGATTTACCCCTATTTTAGCCTATCCTCTCTATCCTCTCTTCCCGATTCTTCTCGTCCCCTCTCTCCACTTTACTACTTCATATTCTCCTTACTCGCGGGCAGTATTAATTTGAACGCGGTTACCTGCTCGTCTTACCCTCTCCACTCGCCTTCCCCTTCCGCGGCTAACTGAGCGAGAGCACTGTGTCGAGCCTTGAGAGCAGGAGGCCCCATTATCCTAATAAGAAATAAAATACGAAATATAAAAATGTTCTGATTTTGCAATCAGCAATTTAAAAATATTATATTCGTAATCTACGTTTTATTGTGATTCCAAAAGATTAAATTTATAATAAGTTATCGCAGATTTTAGTTTATGTCTTGACACTGGATAGCTAGCATTATGGAAATTTCCTTAGTATAGTTGAAAATGCAGCAGTTCGTTTTGTAGAAAATTATTCTTTTGGCAAAAAACTGCTGAATTTTGTTGAAAACTTAACCGTTAAAAATTAAGTGTTGAAATTTGT
This sequence comes from Druon quercuslanigerum, assembly GCA_010014905.2. Classification (NCBI taxonomy): domain Eukaryota; kingdom Metazoa; phylum Arthropoda; class Insecta; order Hymenoptera; family Cynipidae; genus Druon; species Druon quercuslanigerum. The sequence continues at coordinate 12,412 of JAAAKG020054880.1, read as the reverse complement.
AAAAAATGATCAAATTTCAACCAACAAGAAATTACTTTCAGTTTAAAAAAATTAATTTACAATTTAGAAAAACACTATTTCTTAAGCAAAGAAATAAATTTTGAACTAAAGTGATAAATCTTAAACAAAAAAATACATTTTTAATGAATGAGTTTAACTATTTATTTGTAAACATTAAACTGTGGAATTTGTTAGCAAATTTTTTACACTAATATGAAAAAAACTTTCAACCAAAAATGAATTGTTTTTAGATAAAAAAATTAATTTCAAACCTAAAAAATTATTTTTTAAACAAACATTGCATCAAATAATTAAGTAAATTTAAAAGTTTTTAGGATCCAATTTCCATATATTATAAATTTAAATTTATTACAATGTTTTAAATTTAAACATAAATGCAGTCTTTAAAATTTTTAGTTTATTGCATGTTTAAATATAATCAGTATTGAATATTTATTGAATTATTAGTCATTATTAACCATTTAATTAACAATAAGTATAATATTAAATTTAAAATCTCAGGTAAAAATATTTTTCAAACCAATATTATTAATTTATCGTATCGAAATTCAGGAAAAGTTCTACGAAAAATAATAACAATATAATTTATTATTACACTTTTAACACTATAGAACATATCAAATTTGAAGATCGTTCTCTAATTGTTATTGAATAAACTCCTAATGTTTGAAAACATAATAATAAATTTAAATTTCAGTAAAATGGATTAAAATAATTGGGTATAATTAGTCAGATTAATAATTATAAATTATTTCTTAACTATATTATTCTAAAAACTTGAGATAATGAATTGAAAAAAATTTTTTTCCAGTAACATTTTATATTTTTTTTTTATGTTGAAAATGCATTTTTTAAAGATTTATCATTTTAGTTGAAAATTCATCTCCTTGATTGAGAAATACTTTTTGTTTAATTTTAAATTAATTTTTTTAACTGAAAGTATTTTTTTGGTTGAAACTTGATCATTTTAAACAAATTTCAATAGAATACAAATAAATTGATAATTATACAATCCATTTGTTGTAAACAAATTTTATGAGAAAATTAGACAATAGTAAAAATCATTTTCTGTTCACTAAAAGTGCATCATATTGATGTAGGAATAAAATTTAATTACAAAACTAATTAAAAAGTTTATAATAACCATTGTTGTAAGCGATTCTTGTGGCAAAATATTAAAATTTGCGAATTCAAAATTTTGGCCCTTTTGCATAGAAATTCTTCTTTGCGCTTCGAGTTTTTAAAGCTGTTAGACGAATAAATGATAGTCAAGAAAATATTTAAAAAGTTAACAATAACTATTGTTATAAATAATTGTCGTGGCAGAATATTCAGATTTAAGGTTTTATTACATTCTAATTTTCTTTAATCGCTAGAATGGCTACGGATATTGCTTAAAAAATGATAAAATTTGATAAAAGCTTAAGTTTCAATATTTTTTCACAGGAATTGTTAATAACAGTGGTTGTTGTTAACTTTTCTTATATTTTTGTGGCTATCAGTCATTCGACCAATAGCTTAAAACATTTTCAGTGTAAAAAAAACTTTTTTTGCAAAATGGCCAAAATTTTGAATTTGTTTATGCAATTTGTTTATAAAAACTTAAATTTTTGTATTTGATCAAATATTATTAAATAATTATTATTTTAAGAAATACCTGAAGTCCTTATGGTAATAATAATTTGAAAAAAATCTTAGATTTCAATATTTTGCCACAATAATTGTTTATAACAATGCTTATTATATATTTCTGATCAGTTATCAATGCTTAAAAAAATTGTATGTAATGAAAAAAATTATTTATAAACATAAATAGAGAAGACAAAAGTTTGGATTTTGGAATTTAAAAAGAGTTCAACTTTTTGGTTCAGAAGCTTCGGATTTTGTTAACGCTTATTGTTTTTCTAGTTGCAAAATTAACCTTGTTGTTTAATAATTCATTTTTTTAGTAGAAAATTCAACTGCTTGGTTGAGAAATCTTGAATCATATTAAAAATTCATCTTTTTTTTTAGTAAATTATTCTTTTTATTTAAAAAACTCATCTTTTTTAGTTCGAAATTTAACTTTTTGGTTGAAAATTTTTTAATTTTATTTAAAATTCGTCATTTCTTGCAGTAAATTCATCTTTTAGTTAAAAAAACATTTTGTTTTGTTTAAACTTTCAATTTTTGGTACAGAATTGTTTAAGTTTGTTGAGGTATTAGTTTTTTCTCGATAGAAAAATAAACTTTTTGTTTAAAAATTCATCTTTTATGTTAAAAATTCAACTTTTTGATTGAGAATTCTTAAATTTGGTTAAAAATTCGGTTTTTTCTGTAGAAGATTAATCTTTTTGTTTAAACATTCATTTTTTTAGTTAAAAATTTGACAACGAGATTTTAAAAATGAACTACGCTCTTTAAAATTAATTTTTTTTGTGAACAATTAAACTTTTTGGTTGAGGATTCTTGAACTTGATTAAAAATTTAACTATTTGTTTAAGAGTTCTTGAATTTGTTGAAAATTCGTATTTTTGTATAAAAATAATTGTTTTGTTTAAAAAATTTATTTTTTTAGTGAAAAATTTAAAATCTAAGTTTTAAAGTTTCACTACTTTCTCAGAAATGCATTTTATGTCTGACAATTAAAATTTTCAGTTAAAAATTCATGTTTTTGGTTGGAAATTAAACTGTTTTGTTGAAATTTCCTTTCTTTATTGAAAAATTACTTTAGTAATTGAAAATTTACCTATTCCATCTTTGACCGACAATTGTTTATTTATAATTAGAAATTCAACTATTTGTCAAAATTGAATTATTTTGTTAAAAAGACGTTGTGTTTTTTTCCTTTGTAAATAAATATACTTTTTTTCGTATAAAATTAAAGTTTTTATCAAAAGTTTATATTTTTTATTTAATAATTTAACGGTATTGTATACAAAATTCATCATATTCTACTGAGAGTTCAAAATCATTTAGTAACAAAACTGAACCATTTGGTGGAAAATTATTTTTTTTATAATTTAGAATGAATGATCAAGGTGGTAGTTGTTAAAAAATTAATAAAGTAATTTAACCAAATCTTTGAAATAAAATAGTTGAATAGTCAAATAAGAAAAATAATTTATAATCAAAAAATTGCATTTTCAATTTAAGAAAAAATTAAATTTCCACTAAAACAGATGAATTTTTAATTCAGGATGATAAAGTTTGAAAAAACAATTTAATTTTCCGTTAAAAAAAGATTTCAGTAGACTGTTTTGATCAGAATATAAATTTTGTAACAAAAATAAGTTTGGACAAAAAAAATGGGATTTTTAATCTCCAAAAACACGATTTTTTAAAACAAAAATGATAGATTTTTAACAAAACATTTGAGTTCTCTACCAAATAGATGCATTTTTATCCACGAAAAATGAAATTTGTACTAAAACAGATAAATTTATAATAAAAAACGAAACATTTTTTTAAAGTTGAACTTTTATGCAGCAAAGACTTCATTTCATTTTTTAACACCAACATATAAATTTTAAACAAAAAGTAAATTTTTTACGAAACAGATTAATTTTCAACAAAATAGTAGAATTTTTAAACAAAAAGTGCAACATTTTTTTGTTGTTCGAAATTCAACACTGTGTGTTTTGGTAGCAATAATATCAACAACTATATTTTTCGTCAACTAAAAATTCATAAATAACGAGAATTTTTACTGAAAATTAAATTTTTTGTAAGTTTTGTATTTCGCTGCAAATTCCCCCCTTTTGGTAACAAGAATTATTGAAAATGTTTTTTTTTTTCTTGAAAATTTGTATTTTTCGGTTTAAAATTTAAAACCTGATTCAAAGTTTATATACTTGGTTAAATTTTTAAAAATATTTTGCAAGAACAGTCAAACATTTTTTAGAAAATTTAACTATTTGTTTAAAAATTAACTTTTTTGTTGGAAAGCTATACTTTTGGTATGAAAATTCAACTATTTTTTGGAAAATTCATTTATATTGTTAAAAATATAACTATTTTCGTAAAAAGTCCAAATATGATTGAGAAGTACCTTTTTTTGTTGAAAAATCGTGCTTTTGGCCTGAAAATTTATTTTAATTTTTTTTTAATTTCATATATTTTCGCCACAAATATAACTTTTTGGTTAAAAAAAGAGACTGAAAAATTTTACTTTAGCTAATGCCTCTTTTTTTAAATTAAGTTTTTATAAATGATCATCTTATTTGTATTTATTTTTAAATTATAAAATGAAGAAACTGAAAAATAACTCTTTAGATAATTTGAAGTTACTTTATCCAGAAACTGTAAATAAGTTACAGTTAAGAGTAACGTAACAGAACTTACCGAACGCTGAGATAAGCACTTCCCGGCAGAGCGACCTAAGCCTTTCAAAACATTGAATTGGCGCGCCTTATTTCTCAGCAACCAATTAGGTAATCTCCCGTAAGACATAGTTGAGGAAAGTACCGCCAGAGGGCTACGAAACGGGTTCTCGTAAGAGACTTCATCGCTAGAGCGTATAAGAAAGCTACAACTGAAGAGTAAATTCACTCTGGTTTCCCTTCAGACAAACGGATAAATCTTTCGCCTTTTACTAAAGATTTCCGTGGAGGGGAACAAATGATGAGTCTAATTGACTAATTTTTTGTGTGCCCGACGAAAGTTGGGCCATATCGCTATTTTAAGCATAATCTTTTATTGAGTATTTTTTAAGTTTACGTCATAGTCGGTCGGTAACGTGGACTGCAAAGCGTTTATATTAAATAGCAGTGTGACTGGAATTATATTTTGTAAATTTTTGTAATTTTTGAAAGAAAGTTAAAAATTTTGTATATAGCTTTGTCCACTTTTAACTAAACTAATGATTTTTTAACTGAAATAATCCATGTTTATCTCGAATGAATGAATATTGAACAAAAACTATTTAGGCTATGTGGTCAAAAAAATTAAAGTCAAAATTAAAAATACATTCATTTTCAAGAAAATATTTGCATTCTTGATTCATTTGATTGAAAATTAAAAAATTTTGTATTAAAAAGATAATTTTTTCGAATATCTATTGAATAGTTAAATCTTCAGTTAAAAAATTCATTTTCAAACAAAGCGACGAATTTTCAACTAAAATGATAATTCGTCAACTTAAATAGTTAAATTTGCAACCAAAAACATAAATTTTGAAATAAATTGATAAGTCTTTAACTAGAATCATAAAATTTTACATAAAAAGAATTATTTTTAGCCCAGAAGATTGATTTATATCAAAAGGTCAAAATTTTCAACCATAAATAATTTTTCAACAAAATATTAAATAGTGATATTTTAAGTAGCAAAATTAATTTTCAAAAAAAAAAGAAACAAATTTTCAACAAAACAGTTCAAGTTGCACTTGGAATAAATTTAATAAACTGAACTCCTAGCCAAAAAATTGATTCTAAACAAAAGAGTATGTTATTCCATTTAATATTGCAATTTAAAAAAAAATTAACTACGTTGTTGAAAGAATTCCCCGACTTAAAAGAAATTCCCTGACAATTGCAGGTTTTTCCAGATATATAAAGTTCCCTGATTATTGACAGTTTTCCTGGTTTTCCAGGTAGGGTAGATACCCTGATACAAATGATTTTTCGAAATTAATAATTCAACTAATTTGTTTAGCATTTATGTTTTTGGTTTAAAAATCATCTTTTACTGTAGAAATTTCACTTTTTTGAGTAAAAGTTGCAACCTTCTGGTTAAAATCTAATCTTTTTTGTTACTAAATTAATTTTCTAGTTGAACATTTATTAGTTTAATTTAAGTTCTAATTAAAATATTTTTCTTTTGTTAAAATCTTTTTAGTTTGAAAATTAAGCTCCTTCATTAAAATTTGAACTGTCTTTTTTAAAAGCTCAGCTTTTTGGTTAAATTATAATGCTAATTCAAAATTTATTTACTTTTTTTTTCAAAACTATTTTTTTTAAAACTAAAAATGTAAATATTTCGTTTAATATAAATAAATATTAATTCATTAAAAATCAAAAACTTTTACTTGAACACTTAATTATTTTGTTTAAGAATTAATTTTTTCAAATTTACAATTTACCCTCTCCATTTTTAATTGAAAAGTAATATTTTTTAATTAAAAATTAACTGTAATTGTTGCTTAAATGTACCAAAATGTACAACTATATTATATTCAGTTCTAATAAAGATATCAAAGCGATTCAAACTGCAAACTTTCACGGATAGGCTCAGTATTTATTTTTAATCGCTCGGAAGGATGTGATTTTTTTTGTCATTTCTTTTTTGTAGAAAAACAAGTGCCAGAAAGCAGCCCGAACAGTGGGATAAAAAGCACAATTTTTGGACAAAAGCGACTGACAGTCCAATTCTTAACATATTTTGATTTTTCTTTTTTAGAATTGACCATAAGGCTTTCAGGTATAACAATTAACTGTCCAATTTTTATTTTGACTAAACGAAAATTTGATATTTAACAAAAAACTTACCATTTTCTGTTGCTAAACTTGTCCATGATACCATTTCTTTTAAGACTTAGAAATTCATTCAAAAAGGCCATAAATCAATGTAAAAACTAACTAAAAATAACTTATTAGTGGGTTAAAGTAACAAATTTTTTTAATAATGTTATAAACAAATTAATTAACAAAAGTTATTTTTTAGTTGACTTTAAAGAGTGCTTAGCAATAAATTTAAAATTGGCAACGATAATTAAATATATAGCTTTGCTTTTCAGATAGAAAAGCTATTTATTTAATTATTGTTGCCAATTTGAGAAGAAGACTAAAAATATTTCTAATCCGTAAAATCTTTTAATTTTTTAAAATCCTTTAATATCTTTTTAAATCACTTTTTGATTAATTGCTAAACATTCTTTAATGTCACTAAAACGTGTTTCAATATTTCAAAATCCTTTAAAAATATACTTTAAAATTCCGTGAAGTCCCTAGTAATTTCTTATATCACTTTAACTCTTAGAAATCTTGTAAGGTTTCTTTTTAATCCTTAACGTCTTTCGATATTTTTTTGAAATATCCTCAACTTTTTTATAGTTATTTAAAATCTTTCGAAATTTGACTAAAATTAATATAAATCTCTTAAAATCCTTGAAATTTTGTAAAATTTCTTCAAGCCTCTTGAAAATCCTATAAATCTTTGAAATTTTTCAAATTCATTAACATCTTTTTAAATAACTTTTTAATTACTCAGTTGAAAAGTTTTTAAAACATTTATTTTTAAATCCTTTAAAAAGAATCTTTAAGATCCCAAGTCTCTCGTATTTCCTAAAAATCACTGAATGCTTAGAAATCCTGTAAGATTTCTTGAAATCTATAAAGTCCTCCGATTTTTTCGAACCCCCTTTAACTTCTGTAAAATCATTTAAAATTTTTCAAAATTAACTAAAGCTAACTAAAATCATTAAATTTAATTAAATCATTTTAAATATCTTAAAATTTATTAAAGTCTTTTAAAATAACTTTTTAAGAACTCGCTTGACATTCTTCATAGTCACTAAAACTCTCTTACAGTTTTATAAAATATTTCGTAAATCCTTCATTCTTTTTGAACGATTTTTAAATCCTTAAAAAGAAATCTTTAAAATACGGTCAACTCCCTGTAGTAATTTCTTAAAATCACTTGAATTTTTAGAAATCTGGTAAGATTCCTTGAAAATCCTTAAAATCCTCCAAATTTTTTTGAAATCACTTTAACTTCTTGAAAATCATTTAAAATCTTTCGAAATTCAGAAGCAATAATTAAAACCCTTTGCATTTTTTTTAATTCCTAAAAATAAAAAATAAATTACATCTGTTTTAAATCTCTTCAAATTCATTAAAATCTTTTTTAATAACTGTTTAGTAACTCGCTTGATATTCTTTAAAATCACTTATACTGTCTAAAAATCTTATAAAATCTCAGGAAAATCCTTGAACCTTTTTGTATTCTTTAAAAAATCTTTAAAATTTCCTGAAAATCATTCTAGTTTTTTGCATTCTTTTAAAATTTGAATTTAAATTTTTAAGTAAAAAATATTACTTTTCAATTAAAATTAGAGGGAGTGAATTGTAAATTAAAACATGAATCCTCAAACAAAATAATTAAGTGTTCAACTAACTTTTTTTAATTTTTAATAATGAAATATTTATTTATATTAAACAAAACATTTACATTTTTAGTTAAAAAAAAATAATTTTTTACAAAAAAAGCAAACGAATTTTGAGCAAAGATTATGAATCAATCAAAAAGCTGAGCTTTTAAGAAAGACAGTTCAAATTTCAATCAAGGAGCTTAATTTTCAAACAAAAAAGATTACTTTTCAACAATAAATATAATAGATGATAATTCAACAAAAGAAAAAGATTGTAATTAGAAATTAAAAGCAGCTGGATTTATCTAACAAAAACGAATTTTCAACAAAATAACAAATTTTTCAAGCAAAATTTTAAATTTTAGGACTGAATATATGAATTTTCTACAGAATTGATAGATTTTCAAATAGAAAATTAATTAGCTACCAAAAAAGATTAGATTTTAACGAGAAGGTTGCAACTTTTATTTCAAAAAGTAAAATTTCTACAATAAGAGATGATATTTTAAACCAAAATTATAAATGCTAAACAAATTAGTTGAATTTTTAATTTAGAAAAATCGTTAGTACCATGGTGTCTGTCATACCTGGAAAAACCTTGAAAAACTGGAATTATCAGGGGATTTTATATTCCTGGAAAAACATAGAAATGTCAGGGAATTTTATTTGAAGTCAGGGAATTTTTTAAAGAGCGTAGTTAATTTTATTAAAAATTGCAATAATAAATGGAATAACACGCTCGTTTGTTAAAAATAAATTTTTTAACTTATCAATTTCATGGGAAATTTAATGATCCTAGTTAAAAACTTATCAATTTATTTCAAAATTCATGTTTTTGGTTGAAAATTTAACTGTTTAAGTTGACGAATCATCATTTGAGTTGAAAATTCGTCGCTTTGGCTGAAAATGCATTTTTAAACTGAAAATTGAACTATTCAATTGATATTCGATAATTTATCTTTCTAATTTAAAATTAATGGATTTTTAATAAAATTCGTCTTCGATGATGAAAACGTTTCTTCTATTCAATTTTTGTTTGAAAATATTTTTTTGTTTGATATTAAACTATTTGGTTAAAAATTTGTTTTATTTGTATTTGAGAATGCAAATATTTTGCTGAACATTTAAGTATTTTTAACTTTGACTTTAATTTTTTTATCTACATAGTCTAAAATAGTAGAGAATCCATAGTTTTGGTTTTAAATAAAACTAGTTTGTTTAAAATTAAAATCTTTTCTTAAAAATTAAACTTTTTGTTTAAAATTCATTTATGCAAGATAAAGTTGTTTTATTTTAGTTAAAAATTCATGTGTTTGGTTTATAATCTTACTCTTTAGTTAAAATTGTGTCTTTTTTAATTCAAAATTCAACTTTTTTGTTAAAAATTTATATATTGAATTTAAAAATCGTCTTTCTTGCGAGAAATTTAATTTTCCTTTTGGAAAATTGATCATCTTGTTTAAAAATCCATTTTGTTTGCTTAAAAATTCAAGTATTGCAATTAATTACTGATCATTTTAGCAATTAATTCATCTGTTTGGTTGAAAATAAAAATATTTGGTTGAAGGTTAAATCAAATTTGTTTAACAAATAAATCTGTTTTTTTTTGTGTTAGAATAATTTTTTTACTAAATATTTAACTACGCCATTTTTGGTTGAAAAGTGATATTTTTTAGTTCAAAATTCAGGTATTTGTTTGAAAATTGATCTTTTTTAATTAAAAATTTAACTCTTTTATTAAGAATTAATGTATTTTTTTAAATCGTCTTTTTGGAAGAAAATTAATCCTTTTGGTTAAAAATTCAACTATTTGTTTGAAAATTCATCTATCTTTTTGAAATTTCAAATTTTTACGTGAACAGTTAGGAATTTAAAGCGGTTCAAATAAAAAGGGGCATTATTTGTAATAAACTTTCGTAAAATCATACCTGGAAGAAAGCTTAAAATACCTGGGAAAAACCTGGAATTGTCAGAGAATTTTTTTCCAGGATTTGAGTTGACACCCAGAGTAAAAAAAAATAATTTTCAATAAACTTCTTGAATTTTTTAGTCAAAAAGACAAATTTTTGTCATTTAAGTTTTATTTTTCGTCAGATAAACGTGCTGCAGCTTTTTTGTCAGATTTATGGATATATTTAATTCTTGGGGTTTACTATGAAGCTGTTTTTTCTGCAATTTTTTTTAGGAGGTAATTGCAAAAATACGCAGCTGTTTTGGCACTAGAATGATTTTGCAGCATATTGATGGAAAGTCTAGTTCCTCTAGACATTATTTAAAAAAAACAGTAAAATTTGAAATTTTATAGGCACATTTCCGTTTTTTTCTTCAGGATACGTGACATGGCGATCTTATTCCATAGAGAATTCTCAGTGGAAGTCTCGCTACGTGGTCGACATTCATGTTCTCTGGAAACAGCAATAACAAGAGCGGCAACCCCTGGAGAAGCAGAACAATAAAGTTTTCTGTATTATGCTTGCTTCTCTACTCGGGGATTTAGGCGAAACAGAAGTGCACTATATCCGAAAAATAACCACGAATATTTAGCAACTTTTTGATGTACAAAATTGTTTTGAAGCCGAGTGGGAATATATGAATCGAATCTTTAATGAGAAATTATTCCCAGATGTTCACTTTTTTCTTTTGACCTAAATAACCGAAATTTGAATCAATCGAAATTCTTAGCGTTTTTTCAGACTAGATGGAAATTTCAAACAAAAATATTTCTTATAATTTTTTTTATAAAAACAGATCGCCAAAAAAGATAGCGATCATTAGTTAAATCTTTCAAGACATCTTCATTATCTTCAGAGAATAACAGAAATTTATAGCGTTTTTCAGACTAGATGTAACTATGACTTAAAAGTGTTTTCCCTCTTTTCTAGAATTTGGCCCTTTTTCGGTTTTTCGTCTTAAATTTCAATTAAATTAAAGAACCCAAGCAGAAAATCTAACAATCATTGGTTAAATGTTTCAATAAATCTCTATTATAATCAGAGAATAAAAGAATTTCTTAGTGTTTTTTCAGACTAAATGAAGCTATGAATTAAAAATTTTAAAATTAAATTTTAAAAAAAGATCCGCTTATTTTCTACAAAATTCTCTATTTTCTGTTTTTTCCGCTAAAATTCCAGAAGAATTAAAACAGCACAATCAAAAAATAATATTAGCATTGGTTACATGTTTCAAAAACTATGTATTCTCATCAAAGAATAACAGAAACTCTAAGCTTATTTTCAGACTAGATAGAGCTATAAATTAAAAATATTTTTAATTTAATTTTTTTAAATAAAAGATCCCTTTGGCTTCAAAAAGTTTCCCCTTCTTCTGTTTTTTTTTCGCTGAAATTTCAATTGAATTAAAATAACCCAATTTAAAAATCCAACCATTGGTTCAAGGTTTTAACAACTATGTATCATGATCCAAGATTCTTTTTAGACTACATAGAGTTATGACTTAAAAATATTTCAAATTATTTTTAAAAAAAGATAAACTTTTCTGTTTTTTTTTCGCTAAAATTTCAAATGAATTAAAAAAACACAATAAAAAAATAAAACTATCATTGGTTACATATTTTAATAAAAAATATGGATTCTCATCAAAGAATAACAAAAACTTTGAGCGTCTTTTCAGACTGGATAGAGCTATGAATCAAGTCTGTTTTAAATTAATATAATTTTTTTAATTAAAGGTCCCCTTGGTTTCCTACAGTTTCCCTTTTTTGTTTTTTTCTTGATAAAATTTAAATTAAGTTAAAAGAACCCAATAAAAAAATCCAACTATCATTGGTTAACATTTTCAGGAACTCTTTTTTATCGTCAAGAATAAGAAAAATTATTAGCGTTTAAAGGAATCTGTATTATCATCAGAGATTAATAGAAATGCATAGCGTCTTTTTAGACTGCATGGAACTATTAATGATAAATACTTGAAATTAAATTGAAAACAAAAGATTCCCTTGTTTTCCACAAATTTCTCCTTTTCTTGTTTTTTTTTCGTTAAAATTTCAAATGAATTAAAAGAATAATATCAAGAAATAGATCTGTCATTGGTGACATGTTTAAAAAAATATGTATTCTTATCAAAGAATAACAAAAACTCAGCGTCTTTTCAGACTAGATGGAGCTATGAATCAAAAAAATTTTTAATTAAATTTTGTCAAAAAAAGGTCCCCTTGGTTTCAGAAATTTTCCCTTTCTCTGTTTTTTTGCTAAAATTTCCATTGAAAAAAAAAACCAATTAAAAATCTAACTATCATTGGTTACATTTTTCAAGAACTATGTATTATCAGCAAAGAATAAGAAAAATTCTTAGCGTTTAAAGAAA
>JAAAKG020054869.1:0-18174 GCA_010014905.2 Druon quercuslanigerum | reverse complement strand
CTCCCACCACCAAAAAAGGGTGTGGGAGGTGTGTTAAGGAATAGGAAGAGGGTGAATGAAAAATATAAACCCTTAGGGGACACATTAGAAGCTTTCCACTAACTAGTAATATATTAATTTATATTAACTATATATAATGTTTTCGTCACGCATTTTGTTGAATTTCTATTGCTTTTATCCCATCAATCAACTTGATACGCATTATACATGTTTTGTTTGTTATCGGAAAAATGACTGGGTGTCAACAATTTTTAATACAAAAATGATAAATTTTCAAACGAGACAATTAATATACTACTAAAAAGAGAATTTAAAAGAAAATAAATAAATGTTTAACCAAACAGTTCCATTATTTACTAGACAACATTATATTTCTAACAAACAGTTGGTTAAAAGTTTAAATTTGCTTAAAACTTTTTTTTAAATTCGTTTTTTTGGTTGAAGATACATAATTTTAGGGAAAAATTCATCTCTTTGCTTTAAAGTTCTGTTAAAAAATTAATATTCTAGGTTGTAAATTAGTTTCGTTTGAATAATAATTATTTTGATTTTAGCCATTAAAGATAATGAAAAGTCAGTCATTTCTACCAACACATATTTTTCAGATGCATAGTTATATCGTATACAACATGATTTGGTAGCATTAAGTTTCTTAATTTTTTATAACTTTCAAATTATGTATATTTTTTAAAGAAAAAGTAAAAAATGTTTAATAATAAAGTTATTTTTAATTAAGAAAGATGAATTTTCAATGAATTAGTGAATTTTCTATTAGAAAATATGTATTTTCAATGAAAGATTTATATTTTTGACTAAAAAAGTTGATGTATAACCAGAAATAGAAACTTTGAATTTTCAGTTTCAAAAACTAATCTTTAACAAACGAAAAAAAGAATTTTTAACTAGCTAAATTTAAATAAAAAGAACGAATTTAATAAAAATTGTTGAGTACTCAACAAGATTGATAAACTTTTAAGAAACAACATTTAATTTCACCCCAAATACTCGAATTTTTTATTTTGTTCTAATTTTGAATTTAAATGTTCTAAAAGGAATAATTTTCAACCAAAAAAGGGATAGCTACATTTTTATAATTTAAAAATACCAGAATGTTGAATTCTTAAGCAGAAAATACAAATTTGCCATAAGAAAGTTTATGTAAGATCAAATAAATCAATTTTAAACTTAAATAATAATTTTTTAACGAACGAAATTAATTTTTATAATTAAGTTTGGCAAACTTTAAATCAAGTATAAGTAGTTGTAGTAAAAGCCGAATTTTGAACAAACTAGTCGAATTTTTTACTAAATAAATTATTTTGAAGTAATTGGTTGTATTTTAAACCAAACCTGATAAATTTTCAACGTTCAATATTAATTTTCTGCTAATTATGGCGGGTTTTGAAATAAAAAATATCAATTTTTAATAAAAAGTTTTATAGTTACATTTGAATTCAATTATGAATCTTCAACAAAAGAAATGAGAGTAAATAAAACAGTCCAGCAATTTAACAAAAGAGGTTTATTTTGATAAATTTTGACGAAATATTTTATTTTTTAACTGAAAAAGATTATTTTTTACCAAAAATGGGATCCTTGAATAAAAAAAATATAACCATTTGAATACAAACAAAAAATACAAAATTTTTGCAAAATATTTGAGTAATTTTAAGAAAATAATGAATATATAACATACAAGATTAATTGCATACCTAAATGGATCGATTTTCAACAAAATACATACATTTTTTACTAAATATGTTCTTTAATATTCAACTTAATAATGAAAGATTTTCAGCCACAAATAAAAAAACAAGATAAAAAAATTCTTTTACATCACGAAAACGAGTGTTTAAACAAATATTTACATTCTTGATAATTTTCCTTTATATACCATTTTTTCGCCTGGGAACCAAAAATAGAATAGTTACGTTCTCAGTAAAAAAAACTATCTCAACAAAAAAAGAGAATTTTTATTAAGGTTGTAACCAATGAAAAAAATAATTTTAATAATTTTTAATAAGAATGATAATAATTTCCAGCCAAGGAGATAAATTTGGAACTAAAGTATTAAATTCTTAAAAAAACAAATTTCAAGCAGGGTTTAACATTCAGTCGATAAATTAAATTTTCAACTAAACAGTTGTTTTTTACCAAGAAGATCCATTTTCTACAAAAAAAATAATTTTCACCGAAATATATCAATCTGGAATAAAATACATAAATTTTAAACTAAAACGAAATAATTTTTATCCAAAAATTTAAATTAATTTAACGACCAAATTTAAACAGCCACCACAAAATTTTTTCATTGCAATCTATAAAAAAACCTTTTCCTCCTCTTCTTTTCCACGAAAAAAAGAAAAAAAATGTATTCTTCTATTTGTAAAAAATTAAAAAAGAGGAATGAAAAATGAGAATGCAGCGAACCATGTCCCATTTCGTCTCTTTTTTATTTCTTTCGTCCTTTTTATTTTTACTATTATTAAATCATAATAAAAATTTTAAAAAAAACATAATGAAATAAAAATTAATTAAAATAAAAATAAAAGGTGTTGATTCTTAGTTGAGAGGGAGAAAGCATCGGGACAGCGGAGCTTTTTCTGCTGAATAGAAATTTAATTTTATTTAATTTTTTAACTTTATTTTATTTTTATTCTGTTTATATAATTCTTTTATTTTATGTTTATTCTATTTCTATTCTTATTTTACTCTAATTTATTTTTTCTCTATTTTTATTCTAATTTTATTCTATTTTTATTCTATTTAAATTCTTCTTTTATTTTAATTTATTTTAATTATATTTTTATTCTATGTTTATTCTTATTCCATTTTGCTTTATTTTTATTTTATTTTATTTTTAATTCATTATGTATATATTTTTTCCATTAATAAGGGTAAGGTCCTTTGATAAGTATGAGTGCCAAAACGTTGGTGATTATTTTCTACAAATTTTTGTATTTTTTTATGATTTAATAATGGTGGAAATTAAAAGGACGAATTAAATAAAAAAGAGAAGAAATGGGATATAGTTCGCTGCATTCTCATTTCTCTTGCCTCTTCTTTTATTATTGCCACATGGAAAAATATATTATTTTTCTTTTTTTTTTTTGTGAAAGAAGAGGAGGAAAATTTTATTTTCAGATACCTATGAAAACATTTTGTGGTGGTTTTCTAAATTTGGTCGTTACATTCTTAGTTTATTTTCAGGAATTGTTTACATTAACTTGATTATTGGACGTTAAAAAAGGATTTTTAAATTTGATTTTAATCTCATTTAGATATCTTAAATTTTAAATTAGAATCAAACTTAAAATTATACTTGAAGTCCAATAATCAAGTGAATGTGCGAAATACCTGAAAATAAAAACTACATTGCGTTTATATTGCAATTTAAAAAGAGGTAACAAATTTTCCTAAATAAGAAAAGAAAAAAATTCGTTTTTTTGGACAAACATAAAGAAGAGGAAATAAAAATGAGAAGACAACCAACCAAATCCCTTTCCTTCTCTTTTTTCCCTACTGTTTTATTTTTTATTATTCAAATCACAATAAAAAATAATTTAGTAAAAAATGTTCAACAACGTTTCGGCACTCGTGCAGCACGATTATCAAGGCAGATAAATTAAAACAAAAAAATTTCGAGCAGGCTTTTTCGTTCGACTTTTTTATTTTTTTACAACAGAAAAAAAAAAAATTTTTCTTTTTTAGAATTCTTGTTATCTTTATTTAAATTACAATAGGAACATTTCATGGTGGTTGCTCAGATGCAGTCGCTCGATTCTTGGTTTTCTTTTTAGGAATTTTTCACATTTATTAGAAGTACGCTCCTTTACCTGGAAATTTGCTCAGGGGAGAGGAAAATTGCAGAAAAGCACCTTTTCGAGTTCAGACAGTTTTTCGAATGTCAATTTTGAAGGCAGACAGTCGATCCTACCCATCAAACCCTCCCTATATATTGACAGTTACGTATCCTGAAAGCGCAATTTTCAATATGTTTGCAAACCTTATTCCATTTTCCGATTTTGAATGTCAAGAATATGTCTCAAGATATTTGTTCGATTTGCATAAATTGCTTTATTTTTCTCAATACACTTGCTGTCGATTTTGATACCTTAGTAAAACGAGAAGGGGAAACATAGAAAAGGGAAAACATGTTTGTCGCATACGGTGAAAAAAACAGTTCCTGAGGGTTTCATCCCTTTTCTGTCCACGCAATAACGAAATGCCATCGAGTCTTTTTTGCTCTTACATTGTGGTCGAAATGAAAGTTACGAGTTTACGCTTTGATTTGATTCGCTCACGTAGTAGTGGTCCTGATGGCAAAAGGGAATTCTACCGTTAGAGAGAAATTAAATCCAAGTCTTTGACAGAAATGCTACAAGGGATAGGAATTGGCACGCTGGGAATTTGCTAGTGTGAAGACCCACCCTCAGGAGCTAAAAAGTCCCTTCAAAGCAAGACTTTGACTGTTTGCGAGTGAGAATTTATCGTCGACCGGGAATTTCTCGAGAAACGATTACTGGCAAATAATCAAGTACAGGTGTTGCGTCACTTACATACTTCTGACAAGTTAATTGCTTCCTCAAAGAGAGAGCTCTGTAATGACCTACCTTTTGAAATCTACTTTTTTTCCTATTTTGATATAATTTGACCCCAGTAGTTCAAAAATACTATTTTAAAAAAGGACCATATAGGTTTGTGAATTTCTTCTCTACACCATGTCTCGAAAAGCAAAAGGGCTATGATAATAAAATTTTGACCAAGTGTAGCTTCGATTGATATCTATAAGGTCTGATTGAATTTTCAGCTACATCGCTCATTTGAAAGTGTTTTTATTTCGAGAGTTTAGAGATTTCAAATGAAATTTTTTACATTTTTTCTATGAGGAATCCTTTTTTGAAATTTCAAATACAACAATGCAAATTCAAGCATATTTTTTCGCGTCTCTAAGACAAATAGATAGAACTGCTGCTGAACCACTTATGACCATCCAGTTCTGATTGATAAAGTTTCAAAAAAATGTGTGTATTCTCCTTACATGAGAAAAACTTTATGCAATTTTGGGATACTGCAGTATTGTATTTGACATAATTGTTCGCTCGAAATACATTGAATTACGTGTTGAAGAACCTTCTATG
Source organism: Druon quercuslanigerum (assembly GCA_010014905.2). NCBI lineage: Eukaryota > Metazoa > Arthropoda > Insecta > Hymenoptera > Cynipidae > Druon > Druon quercuslanigerum. The sequence continues at coordinate 13,033 of JAAAKG020054869.1, read as the reverse complement.
ACTACTTATAATCTACGATTATATATATATAAAAAAAATTTCAATGTAAATAAATTTTTTATGGTAATATGACAAATTTTTCTTGAAATTCGAGATACAAGATAGTAATAGTAATAGTAATACATGTCGTATTAAAATATTTGAAAAAAATGATGTAACTTAATATTAAGAGATTTTTTTTATATTAGAAATAAAACAGTACTCCATTTCACATAATGGTCAGAGAACATTTTTGATTGATCAATACCGATGCAGAAACTTATAAAAAAAGTTACATTGCTTCTATGAAGCAATCCTTTGGTTTTGATTTTCAACGTAACACTACAGAAAATTAAAAACAGAAGCTTAAAAAATATTTCGAGAATCTTTTTTTTTTTTTGAGAGAGAAAAGCCTTCCTCTAGAAGGAAACAAAATGCTCATACGCTAAGTACAAATAAATATTTTGAATTTTTAACCAAAAAACAAACATTTTTAACAAAAAATTAAAGACTTTAATTTCAAGTCAAAAACATTATTTTTTATTTTTAAAAAACAATTTTTAAAATAAAAAAGGTAAATTTTCAAACCAAGAAGAATTATTTTCCGTGGGAAAATACGAATTTTCAATCAAATAATTGAGTTTTTAACTAGGGAAGATCAATTTTCAACTGAACATTAAATATTTAAGTTTGAAGTTGCAAAAAATTATGTTTAATAAAAAAACGAATTTTGATCAAAAAATACTAATTTTTGCACCAATAAGATGAATTTTTAATGAAACAGTTGATTTTTTAACTAAGAAAGATAAATCTTTAACGAGAAATAGAACTATTATATTTGATGTTCAAATAATTATTTATAACCAAAAAATAATAATTTTGAACTAATTAGATAAATGATCAACCAAAGAGATTAATTTTCAAGAAAAGTTTAGTACCTAAATCGGAAATTGAAAACAATATTTTGAACAGTAGTAAAAATAATTTTCAGATAAAAAAAAATTTTTAACCCAAAATTTAAAATTTGAAGTTAAAAAAATATATTTTTATTAAAAAAAGCGAATTTTGAACAAAATAGTCAAAAGATAAATTTTAAACAAAAAATGGAATAATCAAATTTAAAGGTAAAATAATTATTTTTATTTGAAAAAAGTCAAACAAAAGTTGTATACATTCAACATAAAATTGATAACTCAAATTTAATGTTAAAACCTCCAGTTTGAATTTTTTTAAATTGTACTTTTAAATAAAAAAGCCGCAATCTCTAAACCAAAAGTTTAGACTTAAATTGGAAGTTAAAAACGCTTTTTTTAATTGTAAAAAATGGAGTTTATTGTAAAAAAATAAATTTCTAATAAAAAAAAACTAAATTTTCAAACAAACAATTAACACTTCATTTCGAAGTTAAAGAAATTGGTTTTACTTTTAAAAAAAGCCAATTTTGAACAAAATAGTTAAATGTGCAAGCGAAAAGATGAAGTTTTAACCAAATAGTTGATTTTTCCACTAAAAAATATCAATTTTCAAATGAAAAGGTAAGGCTTAAAATAAATAAAAAATTTGTTAAAAAAAAGAATTTTAAACCACATAGTTAAATCTGCAACAATAAAGTTGAACTTTTAACTGAAAATTATAAATTTTTAACATAATATGAAAAATTTTTAATTTGAAATTAAAAACATTATTTTTTATTTTTAGTAAACGATTTTTAAAATAAAAAAGATAAATTTCCAAACCAAGAGGAATTATTTTCCGTGGGAAAATACGCATTTTCAATCAAATATTTGAGTTTTTAACTGAGGAAGATAAAGTTTCAACTAAAAATGGAATACTTAAGTTTGAAGTCATAAAAAATTATGATTATTAAAAAAAAAGAATTTTCAATTAAATAGTTCAGTTTTTAACTAAAAAAGATACATTTTTAACGAAAAATAGAACACTTAAATTTGAAGTTTAAATAGTTATTTATAATAAAAAAAACTGAATTTGAAATAACTAGTTGAATGTTCAACCAAAGAGATAAATTTTCAAGAAAAATTTAGTACCTAAATGGAAAATTAAAATCATTATTTTTAACACTAAAAAAATAATTTTCAAATTTAAACCATTTTTTAAACCACGAAATGTAACATTTAAAGTTAAAAAAATATATTTTTATCAAAAAAGCAAATTTTGAACAATATAGTAAAAAGATCAATTTTAAACAAAAAATGGAATCATCACATTCAAAGGTAAAAAAAATTATTCTTTTTTGAAATAAAATTTCAAATAAAAATTGTACATATTCAACATAAAATTGATAACTTAAACTTAAAGTTAAAATCCCTAGTTTTATTTTTTTTTTAATTTTATTTTTTAAGAAAAAAGGCCTAAATCTCTAACCAAAGATGTGACAATTAAATTTGAAGTTAAAAAAATTCCTTTTCTCAATAAAGCGAATTTTTAACCATATAGTTAAATTTAAACCAAATAGTTGAGTTTCTAAATGAAAAAGGGGAATTTTCAACTAAAAATGTAAAATTTAAAGTTAAAATAATATATTTTTAGTAAAAAAAGCGAATGTTGAACAAAGTAGCTAAAATATCAATTTTTAACAACAAATGGAAAAATCAAATTTGAAGGTAAAAACATTATTTTTGTTTGAAAAAAAACTTCGACTAAAAATTGTATATATTGAACGCCAAGTTGATAAACTAAATTTGAAGTTAAAATCTCTATTTTTAATTTTTTTAAACTGTATTTTTAACTTAATAAGCCTAAATCTCTCACCAAGGATGCAACTTTTAAATTTGAAGCTAAAAACGCTCTTTTTAATCCTAAGAAAACAGAGTTTTCTATAAAAAATTTAATTTTTAATAAAAAAACTCAATTTTTAAACAAAAATTTACACTTAATTTAAATTTACAAAATATGGTTTTATTCAAAATAGCCAATTTTGAAAAAAAGTTGAATGTACAACAGAAAAGATGAATTTTCGACCAAATAGATGAGTTTTTAACTAAAAAATATCAATTATCAACTAAAATGGTAAAATTTGAAGTTAAACAAAAAATTATTTAAAAAAAGCGAATTTTGAACCAAAAATATCAATTGTCCACCAATGCGATAAATTTTCAATTAAATAGTTGAGTTACTTACTAAAAAAGATAAATTTTTAAGAAAACTAGAAAACTTAAATTTGTAGTTCAAATAATTATTTATAATAAAAAAAACTAATTTAGAACTAAATAGTTACATGTTTAACCAAAGAGATAAATTTTCAAGAAGAATTTAGTACCTATACGGGAAATTAAAAGCATTATTTTTAACGCTAAAAAAAAATTTCAAAAAAAAAAATTTTTTTTAACCAAAAATGTAAAATTTAAAGTTAAAAAAATATATTTTTATTAAAAAACTCGAATTTCCAAAAGTAGTTAAAAGATCAATTTTAAACAAATAATGTAATAATCAAATTTACAGGTAAAAAAATTATTTTTATTTGAAACAAAATTTCGACTAAAAATTATATATATTCAACATAAAATTGATAACTTAAATTTGAAGCTAAAATCCCTAGTTTTAATTTTTTTTATTATATTTTTAAATAAAAAAGCCTAATTCTCTAAAACAAGATGTAACACCTCAATTTGAAGTTAAAAATGCTCTTTTAAATTTAAAAAAACGCAGTTTTCCGTAAAAAAATTAATTTTTAATAAAAAAGCTTAATTTTCAAACAAAACCTTAATACTTCATTTGGAAGTTAAAAAAAATTGATTTTATTACAAAAAGCCAATTTTGAACAACATATTTGAATGTACAAGCAAAAAGATGAATTTTTAACCAAATAGTTGATTTTTTATCTAAAAAGATAAATTTTGAATAGAAAATGCAAGACTCAAATTTGAAGTTAAAAACATTATTTTTAATGATTAAAAACGATTTTTTAAATAAAAAAAAACCTTTTAAACCAAGAAGAATTCTTTTTCTTGGAAAAATACGAATTTTTAATCAAATAGTTGAGTTTTTAACTGAGGAATATAAATCTTCAAGTATAAGTGAAATACTTAAGTTCGAAGGTGTAAAAAATTATGTTTAATAAAAAAACGAATTTTAAACAAACAAGACCGATTTTCCACGAAAGAGAACAATTTTCAATTAAATAGTTGAGTTTTCAGATAAAAAAGATGAATTTTTAACGTAAAATAGAACTATTAAATTTGAAGACAAAATAATTAATTGTAATAAAAAAAGCTAATTTTGAATTAACTAGTGAAATGTTCAACCGAAGGGATAAATTTTTGAAATAATAGATGATTTTTTGATTGAAACTGAAAAATTTTCAAGAACAATTTAGTACCTAAATTTGAAATTAAAAAAAATATTTTAAACGCTAGTAAAAATTATTTTCATACAAAAAAAAACTTTTAACCAAAAATGTAAAATTTGAAGTTAAAAAAATATATTTTTATCAAAAAAAGCGAGTTTTGAAAAAAATATTCAAAACATTAATTCTAAATAAAAATGGAATAATCAAACATGAAGGTAAAAAACAATTTTTATTTGAAAAAAAATTTCGACTATAAATTGCATATGTTTTAATTTTTTTAACCGTATTTTAAATAAAAAAGCCTAAATCTCTAACGAAAGATGTAACAATTAAATTGGAAGTTAAAAACGCTCTTCTTAATTGTAAGGAAAAAAGTTTTCTGAAAAAAATTAATTTTTAATAAAAAAGGATAAATTTTCATACAAAAATGTAACAATTAAATTTAAAGTAAAAAAAAATCGTTTGATTAATAAAGCGAATTTTGAACTAAATAGTTAAATTTACAATAAAAAAGTTGAGTTCGTAAATGAAAACGGTCAATTTTCAACTAAAAATGTAAAATTTGAAGTTAAAAAAATATACTTTTATTGAAAAAAACGTATTTTGAACAAAGTAATTAAAAGATCAATTTTAAATTGAACACAAAATTGATATCCCAAATTTGAAGTTAAAATCTCTATTTTTAATTTTTTTCAACTTTATTTTTAACTAAAAAAGCCTAAATCTCTAAACAAAGATGTAACACCTACATTTTAAGTTAAAAAGATCTTTTTAATTGTAAAAAAAAGATTTTCTATAAAAAAATTAATTTAAAAAAAACTAAATTTTTAAACAAAAACTTCACACCTAATTCGGAATTTACAAAAATTGGTTTCATTAAAAAAAGCCCATTTTAAACAAAATAGTTAAATGTACAACCAAAAAGATGAATTTTCGACCAAATAGTTAATTTTTTAACTAAAAAAGATCAATTTTCAACTAAAAAGGTAAAACTTAAAGCTCAAAAAAATTTGTTTAAAAAAGCGAATTTAGAACCACATAGTTAACTTTTCGACGATAAAGTTGAATTTTTAACTGAGAAAGATCAATTTTGAACAATTCAAAGACTTAAATTTAAAGTTACAAACATTATTTTTAATTATTGAAAAACGTTTTTTAAATAAAAAAGATAAATTTTCAAACCAAGAAGACTTATTTTCCGTGGGAAAATACGAATTTTCAATCAAATAGTTGAGTTTTTAACTAAGGAAAATGAATTTTCGACTAAAAATGGAATACTTAGGTTTGAAGTTATAAAAAATTATGTTTAATAAAAAAAACGAATTTTAAACAAAAAATACCAATTTTCCACCAATGAGATGAATTTTCAATTAAATAGTTAAGTTTTTAATTAAATAAGATAAATTTTTAACGAAAAAAAGAACACCTAAATTTGAAGTTCAAAGAATTATTTATAACAAAAAAAAAACTAATTCTGAACTAACTAGTTAAATCTTCAACCAAAGAGATAAATTTTCAAGAAAAGTTTATTACCTAAATCGGAAATTAAAAGAGTTATTTTTAATGCTAAAAAAAGTAATTTTCTAATTTAAAAAATTTTTTAACCAAAAATGTAAAATTTAAAGTTAAAAAAATAAATTTTTGTTATTAAAAGCGAATTTTAAACAAAATAGTAAAAAGTTTAATTTTAAGCAAAAAATGGAATAATCAAATGTAGAGGTCAAAAAAATTATTTTTATTTGAAAAAAAATTTCAATTAAAAATTGTATATATTCAACATAAAATTGATAACTTGAATTTAAAGTTAAAATTTGTGGTTGCAATTTTTTTACATTGTTTTTATATATAAAAAGCTTAAATCTCTAAACTTTTTAATGGTAAAAAGCAGAGTTTTCTGTAAAAAATTAATTTTTAATAAAAAAACTTCATTCTCAAACAAAAACTTAATTCTTCATTTGGAAGTTAAAAAAATTGATTTTATTACAAAAAGTCAGTTTTGAACAAAATATTCAAATGTACAAGCAAAAAGATAAATATTCAACCGAATAGTTGATTTTTTGACTAAAAAGGATCAATTTTCAACTAAAAAGGTAAAATTTAAAGCTAAAAAAAATTTGTTGAAAAAAGCGAATTTTGAACCACATAGTTAAATTTGCAACAATAAAGTTGAATTTCTAACTAAAAAAGATAAATTTTTGAAAGCATATAAAAGACCTTAATTTAAATTTAAAAAATTCTTTTTAATTTAAAAAAAAAAGATTTTTTAAATAAAAAAGATAACTTTTTAATGAAAAATAGATCACATAAATTTCAAGTTAAAATAATTATTTGTAAAAAAAAAAAATACAACCTAATTTTGAACTAGCTGGTTAAAAGTTTAACCAAAGAGATAAATTTTCAAGAAAAAGTTTTTAACGTTATTTTTAACGCTAAAAAATAATTTTCAAATTGAAAAAAATGTAGCCAAAAAAGTAAAGTTTGAAGTCAAAAAAATATATTTTACTTTTTAATTTTTAATTTTTCTAAACTATATTTGATTTTTTAACTAAAAAAGATCAATTTTCAACTAAAAAGGTAAAGTTTAAAGTTAAAAAGAATTATTTAAAAAAAGCGAATTATGAACAGAATAGTTCATTTTTGAACAATAAAGTTGAATTTTTAACTAAAAAAGATAAATTTTTAACAGAAAATGTCAATTTTTAAATTTAAAACATTATTTTTTATTTTTCAAAGACGATTTTTAAAATAGAAAATATAAATTTTCAAACCAAGAAAAATTCTTTTTCGTTGAAAAATGCGAATTTTTAATCAAATATTTGAGATTTTAACTAAGGAAGATAAATTTTCAATAAAAAATAGAACACTGAAATTTGAAGCTCAAATAATTATTTGTAATAAAAAAAAATAATTTTGAACTATAGTTAAATGTTCAACCAATGAGATAAATTTTCAAACTAATAGATGATTTTTTTACTAAAGGAGATAAATTTTCAAGAAAAATTCAGTACCTAAATTGGAAATTAGAAACATTATTTTTAACGGCAAAAAAATAATTTTCAAATTAAAAAACAGAATTTAACCATAAATGTAAAGTTTGAAGTAAAGAAATATATTTTTTTATTTATTTTTTATTTCGACTAAAAATTGGATATATTCAACATAAAATTGATAACTTAAATTTGAAGTTAAAATCACTATTTTTAATTTTTCTAAACATTATTTTTAACTGAAAAAGCCTGAATCTGCAACCAAAGATGTAACACTTAAATTTGAAATTCAAAACGCTCTAATTAAAGAATAAAAAGAAACAATTTAATATTGGCATTTAATTGTAGTATGGAAAAAATAAAAAATGCGTATGGGAAAAATACATCCAACGAATTGGCATTTTTTCCATACCCAAGTATGGGAAAATACAAACACAGTATGGGAAAATTCCCATACACGTACAACTATTTTACCCACCTTTGCATAGAAAAATTTCAATACTTGTATGGGTAAATTACTTCCAATACATGTATGACAAATTTACCACATATTTTGCCTTAATTCACTACTTTTTTTTTACTTGAAAGAAAAATAAATTTTTTTATTTAATCAAACGAAAAGGCAGTCCGTTTTCAGAAGTCTGATGTGAGAAAAAAATTGAGGAAATCTATAAATATTTCATTGTTCTTTCTTGACAGTATAAATATTTTAAGAACCCTCGAAACAGTCGCATGTGAGCTTTCCCATGCACATTTATACCGTCTGAGAGGTCCTTGATGACGTTATTTTCTGGGGATGTAATAGTGTTTCTATAGCATTTTCACGTGTTTGATGGCATGCACTAGCGAGACTAAGCTCACCACCCCCGCCCCTATTTTGTCCTTTCGTCCGAGCTTGAAAAGCTCTTTAGAGGCACGCAAGCTGCAAACTTCCCTTGCCATGCCCTTACACTTGAATCAAATATTTAACTCCTGATGGTCTTACAAAGTATGACAAAGCAGCCCTCAAGGGTTCTTTTCAGCGCTGTGTATAATTTGGCTTAATGCCACTCTCGCCTACCGCAAGAATTAACTGACTGTGCTAACTTAATTCTCCATTGTGTTTTGTTGACAAAAATATAATTAACACCAAGTGCTGAAAAAATATTATTTTTTTGGAAAAACTGCATAAATTACTTGGATTTTTTGCAGCTTTAAAAAAATGAAGTACAGTCCACCTTCTCAATAGTGCTGCGATCCTTTCAAACAAAAGTGGTGACGTTTTTCGTACGGTTCTCAATAATGAATAATGTGTTTGGTATAAAATTATTATCTTTATCCGAAAAATTATATTTTTAGTTAAAAATTCTACTTTTTGGTTGATAATTCTTAAATTTTGTTAAAAAATAATTTTTTTCGGTTGAAAATTAAACAACTTGTTCTTAAAGTTGAACTACTTTCTTTAAGCTAAGAAAATTTTCTTTCTTTCTTAAAAATTTAAATATTTCTTGGATACTTCTTGAAATTTATTAAAAATTCGACTTTTTTCGTAGTATATGATCTTTTTTTGTTAAAACTTCAACTTTTTGGTTCAGAGTTTCCGAATTTTGTGAAAAAATTTGATTTTTTTCGGTTAAAATTAAACTTTTTGTTTAAAAATTCATCCTTTTTAGTTAAAAATTTAATGTTTTTTTTTAATTTATCTTTATTAGTTGAAAATTCAAAATTTTTATTGAGAATTCACGAATTTCGTTAAAAGTTTTATTTTTTTTTTGTTAAATATTAAACAACTAGTTCTTAAAATTGAACTACTTTCTTAAAGCTAAAAAATTTTTTCTTTCTTTCTTAAAAATTTAACTTTTCTTGGATACTTCTTGAAATTTATTAAAAATTCGACTTTTTTCGTGGTATATGATCTTTTTTTGTTGAAACTTTAAATTTTTGGTTCAGAGTTTTTGAATTTCATTTAAAAAAAGTATTTTTTTTAGGTTAAAATTAAACTTTTCGTTTAAAAATTCATTCTTTTTCATTAAAAATCTAACTGTTTATTTTTAATTCATCTTTATCAGTTGAACAATACAATTTTTTGTTGAAAAATCTCGAATTTCTTTAAAAATTCATTTTTTTCGTTAAAAAAATAAAGAAATAGTTCTTAAAATTGAGCTATTTTCTTAAAGCTACAAAATTTTTCTTTCGTTCTTAAAAATTTAACTTTTCTTGGATACTTCTTGAAATTTATTAAAAATTCGACTATTTCGTAGTATATAATCTTTTTTTGTTGAAACTTAAAATTTTTGGTTCAGAGTTTCCGAATTTTGTGAAAGAAATTTGATTTTTTTCGGTTAAAATTAAACTTTTTGTTTAAAAGTTCATTCTTTGTAGTTAAACATGTAACTGTTTATTTTTTATTCATTTTTATTAGTTGAAAAATAAAATTTTTGGTTAAGAAATCTCGAATTTCGTTAAAAATTAATTTTTTTTGTTTGAAAATTAAAGAACTAGTTCTAGAAATTGAACTACTTTCTTAAAGCTAAACAAATTTTCTTTCTTTCTTAAAAATTTAACTTTTCCATGGATACTTTATGAAATTTATTAAAAAAGGATGAATAAAAAAAACAAGTTTACTACAAAAAGTCGAATTTTTAAAATAATTCAAGAATTCTGAACCTTAAAGTTAAAGTTTTAACTAAACAGGTGAATTTTTAAACCAAAGAATTAATTTATTAAGAAAAAAGACGAATTCTTAATCAAATTTCAGAATTCTCCAACAAAATGTTGAATTTTTCAAAAGAAATAATTTTTTTTCTCAGTTTTTAAAAAAGAAGTTCAACTTTAAAAAGTATTCGTGTTTATTTTCAACAGAAAAAAATATTTTTCAACAAAATTCAAGAATTCTTAAACAAAAATTTTAATTTTTAACTAATAAAAATGAATTTAAAAAAACAGTTAAATTTTCAAATGAAAAGTATGATTTTTTAAACAAAAAGTTTAATTTTAACCGAAAAAAATCAAATTTTTTAACAAAATTCAGAAACTCTGAATAAAATATTTTGAAGTTTTAACAAAAAAAGATCATATATTACGAAAAAGGTCGAAATTTTAATAAATTTCAAGAAGTATCCAAGAAAAAGGTAAATTTTTAAGAAAAATAAAAAATTTTCTAAGCTTTAAGAAAGTAGTTCAATTTCAAGAACTAGTTCTTTAATTTTTAAACGAAAAAAAATGAAATTTTAAGGAAATTCGAGATTTCTGAACCAAAAATTTTATTTTTCAACTAATAAAGATGAATTTGAAAAAAAACAGTTGAATTTTCAACTACAAAGAATGAATTTTTTAACAAAAAGTTTAATTTTATCAAAAAAAAAATCAAATTTTTCAACGAAATTCAAAACTTTGAACCAAAAATTTGAAGTTTTAACAAAAAATGATCATATAATACTAAAAAAGTCGAATTTTGAATAATTCTTTTGTTTAAACTTCAAATTTTTGGTTCAGAGTTTCTGAATTTAGTTGAAAAATTTGATTTTTTTCGGATGAAATTAAACTTTTTGTTAAAAAATTTATGCTTTGTAGTTACAAATTTAACTGTTTACTTTTAAATCATCTTTATTAGTTTAAAAATAAAATTCTTGGTTGAGATATTTCAAATTTCGTTAAAAATTCATTTTTTTCGGTCAAAAATTAAACAACTAGTTCTTAAAATTGAACTACTTTCTTAAAGCTTAGAAAATTTTCTATTTTTCTTAAAAATTTAACTTTTTCTTGGATACTTCTTGAAATTTATTAAAAATTCGACTTTTTTCGTAGTATATGATATTTTTTTGTTAAAACTTCAAATTTTTGGTTCAGAGTTTCCGAATTTTGTGAAAAAATTTGATTTTTTTTCGGTTAAAATTAAACTTTTTGTTTAAACATTCATCCGTTTTAATTGAAAATTTAACTGTTTTTTTAAATTCATTTTAAATAGTTTAAAATTCAAATTTTTCTTTGAGAATTCTTAAATTAAAAAAAAATGTTTTTTTCTGTTAAAAATAAAAACGAGTCATTTTTAAAGTTGAACTTCTTTCTTAGAAATTTAACGTTTTTTTGGACAATTCTGCAATTTTATTAAAAATTCGTCTTTTTTCGTATTTAATTAATCCTTTGGTTTAAAAATTCACCTTTTTAGTTGAAACTTCAACTTAAAGGTTCAGAATTCTGGAATAATTTTTAAAATTCGTCTTTTTGTAATAAACTACTTTCTTTTCTCATTCATCTTTTTTAGTTGAAAATTCAACTCTGTGGATTAGAACTCTTCAATTTTGTTAAAAAATTTGATTTGTTACGGTTAAAATTAAACTTTTTGTTGAAAACTGAAAAAAATTATTTCTTTCTTAAAAAATCAACATTTTGTTGGAGAGTTCTGAAATTTTAATAAAAATTCGTCTTTTTTCGTGCTAAATTAATCCTTTGATTAATGAATTCACCTTTTTAGTTGAAATTTTAACTTTAAGGTTCAGAATTCTTTAATTATTTTGAAAATTCCTCTTTTTGTGATAAACTTGTTTCTTTTTTTATTCATCTTTTTTAGTTGAAAATTTAACTCTTTGGATGAGAACTCTTCAATTGTGTTAAAAAAATTTAATTTTTTGCGGTTAAATTTAACTTTTTATTTAAAAATTCATCCTTTTTAGTTGAAAATTGAACTGTTTTTTTTTTAATTCATCTTTATTAGTTAAAAAGTCAAACTTTTGGTTGGGAATTCTTGAATTTTATTAAAAGTTGTTTTTTTTTTGTTAAAAATAAAAACGACTGCTTTTTAAAGTTGAACTTCTTCCTTAAGAACTGAAAAAACCTCTTTCTTAGAAATTTAACGTTTTGTTGGCCAATTCTGAAATTTATTGAAATTTCAAGTTTTTTCGTATTATATGATATTATTTGTTAAAAATTGAAATTTTTGGTTTAAAGTTTCTAAATTTCGTTAAAAATTAATTTTTTTCGGTAAAAAATTACACAACTACTTCTTAAAACTCAACTATTTTCTCAAAGCATAGAAAATTTTCTTTCTTTCTTAAACATTTAACTTTTTCTTGAATACTTCTTGAAATTTATTAAAAATTCGACTTTTTTCGTAATATATGATATTTTTTTGTTAAATTTAAAATTTTTGGTTAAGAGTTTCTGAATTTCATTGAAAAATTTGATTTATTCGGATAAAATTAAACTTTTTGTTAAAAAATTCATTCTTAGTAGTTAAAAATTTAACTGTTTTTTTCTAAATTCATCTTTATTAGTTGAAAAATAAAATTTTTGGTTGAGAAATCTCAAATTTCCTTAAAAATTCATTTTTTTAGTTTAAAAAATAAAGAACTAGTTTTTAAAAATGAACTACTTTCTGTTCTCTACCCCAGCTGTGCATAAGCTTTAAGGGGAGGTAGGAACTACGTGGGTCGGTGTGGCACTATAGTGGCGCGACTCGGGCGCGCCTCAGTGCGGTGGTACCGGTTGGTTGGTACCGGTTGGTAGCGTGGTGAGATTGGTGGTAGTGGGGGACACGTGTCGTGTCCTGCACTGGTTCTTAGTGCTTCTGCTGCACCGTACCAAGATAAGTAAGCCCTGCCTATTTTGTGGACAACAATCGGGGTTCGGCCTTACGCGGCGTGAATATACCCTGTCCGCTTCACTTGGACGGGTAGGCGCGAACTGGACGGAGTGGGTTAAGTGCGGGGGGTGGTGGCCTGAGCGGCGCGTTTCTTCGCCTGCTCGGCGAGCCACTGGTCCAGATCCGCCATACCGACTGGAG
>JAAAKG020054858.1:0-18174 GCA_010014905.2 Druon quercuslanigerum | reverse complement strand
CCACCCCCTCTCTCTCTATATATATATATATAATTTAAAATATGTGCCCTCTGCGCGGGGACATTCTGATTCAGTTCCGCGCGCTCGGCTCGCGGTCTTGAGTGCGCTTACGGCGCGTGATTGTCGGTTCTCGCGCTTCGCGCTCGATGATGCATTCCCCTCACGTTACGCGCTCGGACATTCTATTTACCCTACATGTGTGCTTAAGCCTTTTTAAATTTAAGGTCAAAGCATCGACAACTGTCTTTTGGTGATTGTAAATTCTCTTTTGGTAAAGGTCCTTCGGCTTTAACGAACACATTCTCATCACGTATATCATGCTTCGCACTGGATTTCGTCGATAATGCGAACTTCTCTGCAATAATTTCAACGATATTATATCAAATGTATATTATATTTATTTCTGTACCTGTGTCTGGAGCTGCTTATGCAGATATTACAAAATAAAGTATAAATCTCCTTTTTATTAATTACTTTAATATTGGTTTCTTATTTTGCATTACATTTTATTATTAGCCACCCTCAAAAATGTATATCATTTCAATAAATTTATATTATTACCATTTATAATATGCATTACTATTGAAACAAAATTATTTTTATTATCTTATTGTTATCGTTAAAAAATGGAAATTCTAATAAAAACAAAATCATTATTAAACATTTTAATGCAACTTGTGTCGTTTACCCGTAATTTTAATTTGTTAATATCCAATGTAAATGTAATTTAGGCCAAAATTTTTAGTAAATAAAACGCTATTATATCTTGTGTCCTTTTCCAAAAAGTATATTTTTTACATTTGATATAATTTAATGGTCTAATTTTGAATGCTTTTTTTTACGAATTAAACAAAAACCACTTGTTCTATCAAGAATTGTTTATGGCACATTTGAATGTTATTTTGCTCCTTGTTGCAAGAGCAACTTTTTTCTATTTATTTTTTCGTAGCTTGTGTCGTTTGTCCAGAAGTTTAATTTTTTTATTTTGAATGTTATTTTTCACAAATAAAAACAAAAACTTTGAATTCTCTCGAAAAGTGATTCATGACATATTTATAGATCTTTTCAGGTCGCGCAATTTTATTTATTAATTTTTTTCGTATCTTGCATACTTTGACTGCAAAATGGAATTTGGGATTTTTAATTATTTTTGTATGATCAAAATTTGATCTAAAAGTGACACAGGCTTCCAGTAGAATCGCGGTAAGTCACCCCTATGACCACATTTTCCGATCGGAAGGTGGGTGGTCACAGGGAACGATGAAGTTACAGCTTTCTGCGTCCATCTTGCAAGTTCCTGGGCATATTTTTGGCACGCGGATATGGCTTTAAGGTTACGAACCACTGATAGTTCCTCACCTATAAGATCACCGATCACAATGACAATGACCTTGAACGACTATTTTTTATACAGTCGTTGCAGCTACCTTTTGAGGTCTTGATACCTCTCCTTGTTTTCCATCTCCTTGGCAGTGATATTTCTGTCGGCTGAAGCTGAAAATTTGAGCAAGAATATAGTTATTTTCTCGAAGCCTTGGAGAATGAATTTAGACCTCGAGTATACAATGGAGATTGCTGTCATTCCGGCGTGAGTGGGACACCAGGATAGTACGTGTTCTTGGTAATCAGTATATACATGACACGCTCGGCACCTAACGCTCGGAACTTCTTGATCTACAATGCGGTTGCGACATACCAAGGGGGCAATTATGCCGTCCTGGCACGCAAAAATGAAACCCTCTGTGCCTGAATTAAGCCCTGATGATTTAGGAAAAGAAAAGGTTTGCTCTTTTGATAAGACCTGATCTTCTAGATTTATGTGAAAGTTAACGCGCATTTACTCAATCCTCAGTAAGATTTACTTGGAACAATGCGGTTATAAAGACATCGTCGATTCAGGTGCCTGCGTCCGCTTTTACAGTGTGAGATATACAATCGCAGAACGGAGAAATTGATATTGATATTGAAGGCCGTAAGGTCGGTCTTTGGGCACTGAACCATCCTAAACTGATAGAGTAGAATTAAAAAGGCAAGCATCTTAGTCGCAAATACCTTGTATAACGCTGGTGAATTTGAGAACCAAATATGTCGTAGAAGATGCTTGTATCGGTTTCGGAGATACTCCTTCGTTGATGTTACGTCCTAAATGCGTTTTTGGGACACGCCCAAATATCTATGGATCTCTCCAAGGTCAATATGTCTAATAACACTCATGTCTACAATTACAGGGTCATCGAATAGACTAATAATTTCTTCAGACGAATCCTGGCATACTTGTCCAATACGAAGTCCATACAAGTCTCTGCTGTGTACTTTCTGAAAATATTTAGAGCATGATGACGTTTGCTTGCACCAGAAGCATAGATCTTTAACTCATCTCTTTCCACACAGGCTCAATTCTTCAAACAATTCCGATGTTCAGGACAGCTGTAAATATCTTATCCAGTATGTTTAAATTAGGTATTGCGTGAAATTCTCTATGTTGGGCAGTTCACCTTTTTTCGGTAGAAGCCTAGTGCTTTCGAACATCCGTCACTGTGGAATGGGCGTTTGCGACTTTGAATATGAAGGTGAATATGCGGGCCATATGTTGGTGTGTAGAGGTAAACTTCTTGCACCATAGGTTCGTCTGAAATTTTTGACAGAAACAGAGAGGTCGCTGAAGACGCGCGATGGGTCAGCAAGAAACTGTAGATTCTCCCTGCCGCATCTCTCCCTCTTCTGTATTCTTCTACTTGCGTCAGGTTACAATTGTATTTTATTAACAGTATGCTGTCTCATTGTCAGAATAATTTTATCCCATCTTCTTTTGCAGTTGATGCAAGCGTCTTTTGGTGTTTTGAGGCTTCGTTGGGTTTAGCATTTTTTTAAATCAGCCGAAGCTCTCGCAGCACCATATATTAAACGATTGATGGTCCAGAGGTGTGGCAACTATGAGATATTCTCGCAAAGAAAGGCATTCGTTTCATCCAAATCTTGGAGCTTAAGAGGAACCTGGCTGTCGAAGTTCCTTCTTGTCCTGAAATCGCGAGGATATCTGAGAAGGTGCCTGGTTTCAGTGGTTCGTCCTAATGTTATCATAAAGCCTCCGTGACCATCGATAATACTGGGCGTTTCGCCGTTTTGACGTCATGTTTTTATCTAAATTATTTTTAGCACCCTAAACTCAAGGGCGACTGACAGGGTTTGCCGACTCTTTGTCGGGTAATCTGCGCGTTCGATCGTTTAGAAGTGAATCTACAACTTTTTGATGGTTCTGTGTTTATTCTGCGCATATTATCACGTTTAAGACAACTCCCACAGTTGCGGGAGAAGTTTTTATGGAGTGTGTGTGAAGGTCGTGAGTGGAGTGTAAGGATGGAAGCCTAGGATGTGAGTAAAGTTGTGAGGCGTGAATTGTGTACTTAAAAATTTATCTTCATTGTAATAGTGGGGTGGAATTGGGCTAATTCGGGAAAGTGAGATTAGCTTGGCAAGGGAGCGGGGTATTTTTGTGGTCATGAGTTTGGCCCTTCATACTGGACAAGGGTGGCTCTCGTAGTGTCAAGCAGTGTAAGGGAAGAGAAAATAATGTATTCCGGGCCTGCGATGAGTAAAATAGCGCAAAGTAAGGAAAAGGACCCCGAACACACAAATTGGCTGAAACTGTAATATAATGTAGTTTATAATATCCTGATCGAATAAAGTCCTCAGACACTTAGTCCAAAAAACGCCAGATTTCGAGATAGGAGGGACCAAAGGTTACTTTTCATGGACGCGAGAGGAGTTCCACAGACCCTCGAAGACTGTTTGGCACTACGCTCAGGGATCATACCGAACTCTCTGTTTCTTTTATATTTTGTTGTTTGGGACCCCACAAACAATAATATTTCTACCTGATTGTCGAGAAAAGGATACTTTTTCGTGGGTGTTGTACCAAAGTTAACGTTTCATGCATACTCGAGGAGTTTCATGGAACCTCTAGGCCTATTTGGCACCATGCTCAAATATCATGCCGAACTCACTGTCCCTTGGATATTTTTTAGTTTTGGACCCCCTGAAAAATACTATCCGTGTCTAAAGGTCGACGAAAGGATACTTTTCCGTCGATGTTGCGTCGTATGTTGCTTTTCATGCAGATGAGAAGAGTTAGAGCCACCACAGAGGGATCATGCCGAACATTCTGTCCCTTTTATATCATGTAGTTTAGGATCCCCCCAATAATAATATCCATGTCTTAATTTCAAAAAAAGGATACTTTTTTGTGAGTGTTGTATCAAAGTTAACGTTTCATGCACAATAGAGGAGTTCCACGGGCCCTCTAGGACTGTTTAACACCACGCTCATGGCTCATTCCGAACTCTCTTTCCCTGAAATATTTTAATAGTTTGGAACCCCTTCAATAATATTATTCGTGTCTAAAGGTCAAAGAAAGGATACTTTTCCATCGATGTTTCATCGTATGTCGCTATTCATGCAAGTGAGAAGAGTTACACTGACCCTCGAGGACTGTTTGACACGATGTTCAGGGATCATGTCGAACTCTCTGTTTCATTGATATTTTGTATTTTAGGGTGCTCTGATCGATAATACCTATAACTGACGGTTGAGAGATGAATAAGTTTTAAAAATAAGAATAAACTAGAGAATTTGTACAACAAGAACAAAAAATCTAGAGTCAATAGAAAATTAATCGGGTGTTGTTTACCTCATAAAATGTAAAATGTGTTCTAAGATTTACATAGGTGAAACTAGCAGAAGACTTAAAACGCGAATAACTGAACACAAAAGAAATGGTAGAATCGGTAATAACAACATGGGCCTATCTCAACATGCTTGGTCCTTTGATCATGATTTTGATTTTGATTTTAAAAACATCAGAATTTTAGCAAATGAAATTATAACATATAAAAGAACGATTATAGAATCCATCTTCATTAAAAAGTACAATAATTTGTGCGTTTATCTACAAACGGAAAGACTGCATATTAATAATGTTTATCAGTGCTTATTAAATTAATTTATTTTTTCAAATTCAAAGATTTTGACACGTGCTGTGACTTTAGTTATAATAAATACAATTGCTCAATATCTAATTATATAATCAAATGTGACGTCATATCACATTCTCTGTGCTAAATATGTTTTCTCAAAATGTCGTCCTGGTTCAGTTTACATTATTGCACTGTTATAATTTTTTAGACGAGTAGTTTAATGTATACGCAACACAAAAAATATTTTTTAAATAGTTCTGTGTGAAAACTGGTTTTGTCTGTGTTTTTAATGTCATCGAACGATTTGCTTTAGGTAACGATTTAAATTATATACTCAATTTATTTTATGTGAAAGTGTATTATTAAATGCAAAAATTGAATTTTATCAAAAATGTATGTTTTTACAGACACTTTTGTAATGATGTTATTATCTTGAAGAAGATCCAAAGACGGGTCGAAACATCGATTTATTTATTTAATGACTTGAATAAACATATATACATATATTGAACATATGACCAAAATAATTTCTTAATCTCTATAAAGGAGATATTTCCATATCAATATAACGTTTAAAGAAAGGTTAAAAATTTAAGACTTCTGTCTGGAATTTTTGAAAACATAACATGAACTGAATTTGAAGTTACATTACTAAGGGAATAATTCCTCATTAAAACTAATTAATCATGACTTATCAACTACGTCGTCAAGACTTAAGTATGAGAAGGGTGTTCAGGGGTAGTTCAACTATTATGAAATGTTAATTGGTAGTTTTCGGAGCAGACTTACACAAAATAAATGTGATTAAACATCACTAAGTGCGTATCTACTTATTCAAACTAATTAATCAGGTGCACATCGGTAGCCATACATACAACTGTGCACCAGGCCATCTGTGTACATCTAAATTTTAACATGCACAGATGGGACACTCCCAACTGAGCACGTCTAAATGTCGACTAAATGTCTAAATGACTATATAAAATGTAAGTAATATAAAATGACTGAATGACGAAGTGCTCAGATGGCACCCTACTAAAGGTTAGCGTGCACAGATGGGAGACTCCAAACTGTGCACGTCGAAATGTAGACGTGCAAATATGGCCCGGTGCACAGTGATATGCTTCCCGTCAATTTTCTCGTCTAGGCTAAACTACAGGGATTGTATGTGGGGGTAGTTTCCCTACTATATATAGCAAATGTTTGGTAGGATAAGAGCTAGTTTGTTCCCTTACGTATAGTTTCTTTTTACAACAACATTAGACCTACATTCCATCCATAACCTCGTTACGTTTAAATTTGATTACAAAATATTCACGTAATAATTTGTTAATGAACCACAGTCTTCTTTTTTGTTAATTTAAAATCTTTTGATTTTGGAAATCGGTTGTCATAATGAAACAGCTTCCTTTGAATAAACTTTTATATTTCGGGCATCGGTGGCTTGTAATAAAGGAGGTTTTGCCGCCAGCTGTTCCTTTCAGCCAGCTGAGAGGGTATCTCTTGAAGAGGGTATCTCTTGAAGAGGAAAAGAGACAGTAAAGTGAGGCCCCTTAAAAAAGAAAGGAGGCTTTCGGGGTGCTAATAGGCGGGGTTAGAGGGTTGAGGGAGGATGTAAGGGTATATAGAGCAGATCGAATGTATGAGGGAGGACCTAAGGATAAGTGATGTGGAGAAGAAAAAAGAGAATAAAATGAAGCTGATGGAAGAGGAGATTAGGGTGTGGAAGAACAGGGCGGAAAAGTCCTTAATATGGTGGATGGTAGGGTTAAAATAAAAGTACTTGACAGGGGAAGGGCGAGAAGCAACGTATTTGGAAAAAAATGGAGAATATGATAGAAGAAAAAGTAGGAGTGCGTAAAAATAGAAATGATGAGAGAGCGGGTAGAAAAAGGATATGGGCAATAGAGTTGAGGATAAAGAGAAGAGAAAAGGCTGATAGGAGAAATAGTATTGTAATAAGAGGATTAAACTTAAAGATCGGAAAAGAAAGGGAGGTGGTATAAGCGCTGCTGCAGAGCATAGGGTGAGTTAAAGGCCAAATTTTGGCAAACCACTTCTCTTTGATGGTTCTTGATCTGCGAACTCTAAGATGGCATTAGTGAAGCACACCATGAGACGCAGGCTTTCCTCATTAAGTTCTTTAACGAGTTCAGCAGGAGCAGCGGCAAGCTCCAAAGGCTGCAAGCCCATCGACTGCCGACTATGTGACAATCGTCCTGCTACATCCCCCAGATCCGGCCCCGCTCGTCCATAGCGTCTTGTGTCACGGCCATATGAACCTCCTCTTCCACCACAACTACAGGGTGCAGTACAGGTGCTGCTAGTTGTTGTTGCACCTGTTTTTCGATATTACGTATTTCGACCTCGGATATTAGGTGGCGCCGCTTTATGGATCTTAACTGATCAGCCATATGTTTTTGGTCACTTTATGGGCCAGCTCCGGGCAAAGACCCAAGAAGAGACGAAGTTTTTCTCCTCTTACGAGTCCTCCTAATGTATTTGCCCTAAAGTGACATCTGATCACATCTACATTCATTTCCGGCGTCTACTTGATCCTCTTTTTGGTCTGTACAACCTGGAGTTGCTGGCGGAACATAGCCTCAACCTCAGATCTTATTCGGTTGATAGTCGCAGCTGTTGTTCTTGTGCTTGCCACTTCTTGCCGATGTTCTGGCTGGACAGTAATCATTTCAGGTATCCCGGTCTCCATGGGAAGAGGACCGCTGCCACACTCTTAGCTAATATTTCAGACTCATTGATGCAGATACTGCCTGTGAGTATTACACGTTTCCGCGGAATCGCAGGCCAGTAACAGAGGATATGAGTAGACGTCTCATTATCCCCTCTGCACAGACGACAGAGGGGACTTCCTTCAAGAGCTATCTTATAACTTTGGTACCGGAGGATTTCGTGCCCTATAAACATTCCTGTTAGGACTTTGACTTCCTTTTTACCGAGATTAAGTAATTCCTCCGCTCGGTCAGAGTTAAGCTTTAAGCCTATGAGTCTTTTAGCCTGTCTGCAGCCGTAGACCGAACTTCACTCATTTTGATGTTTTATATTCAGCCAACAGTTAATATCTTCAGAAACTAACCTACTGGAAATGCCTACAACTGGCTCAAGTCCAGGAAAATTTTGTTTTGCTGCTAGTTTAGTTAGCCTGTCCGATATCTCATTGCCCTTGATTCCACTGTTTCAAGGGATCCAAAGCAGAGCAGCCCTGCTCTCTGAGCAGATACGATTTTCCTCCTATTTCCATACTACTTTGCATTGTAGGCGCAGTGGAGTATGGCCATAATCTCACATTTTAGAACAGTGAAACAGGACCCCATCGCAACTGTGAAACCCATTCCATTCATTTTCCGATATACAACGGCTGCTGCGTTCTCCCTGTTCCTGGATCTATCTGTGAACCAGTTGTCTCTATCACTTGGCAGGTGTACCGCAATGTTAAGTCATTACTCTCATGTAAAGAGGCTAATACGATACTTCTTGTCGGAGAGATAGCTAAGAGTGGACATTTTGTCCCTGAGCATTCTCAGTGTCGGCCTCCTCGCAATATCGATTAGTATCCGCACTATTGTCGAGATACTGCTATCTGGTTCGTCACTCATACCTTCTGATGCTTGCTTACTCGTGAGCAGATAAAGCAGTTCATCTACAACCAAGCACCATAGCAGGGGTGATAAAACACCTCCCTGCGGACATACCGAGTCAACGGTTACACATAAAGTGGTATCACCCTTAGTCGCAGTCAGGTTCCTATTGGCAAAAATTGTGACAGGTACATTTTACAGCTGCCATAGGCACTCCATGGGCGATCATGGTCGCCCTGAACACCTTTCCCGAGGTGTAGTTAAAGGCTCCTTTGATGTCCCTAAAGGTTCTAAACGTGAGCTCTTTTAGCTTCAGTTGTCCGTTAATTAGATAAACTGCTGTGCTTAAGGCCGTCTCCGCCGAGTACCCAGCCCCATAGGTATGCTGATGCTTGTGAAGTGGCCTACTTGACAAGACCTTTACGCAGATATATCTGTCCACGACTCTTTCCGAATATATCAGGCTAATAGGACGCAAATCCTTGGGTAAACTATACACAATCCTGCCTGCTTTCAGAATAAAAGCTACTCTGGCACCCCTTTATGCAGCCGGAATATAAACCAACTTTAGACTAGCCCTAGAAGTCTCACAATCGGTCCTATGATGATTCAACCAGCTTTTTGTGAAAAGACTGGACATATACCATCTGACCGGGAGACTTGTAAGGACTGAAGGACTTCAGGATCCACCTGACCCTATCTGGGGTAACAATCTCGTTGGCTAGCCGCTCCTTTCTCGAAATCTGTGCAAAAGTTAGTCCAGCTTTCATGCTTTGCCATACGTATTGCACTCCTGTATTCATCCCTCATTGTCCTAAATGAGATTTAATGGTCCTCCGTATTGCTCGTACTGGCACGTTTAAACCTCTCTCCGGCTCTTTTGTTAAGCTCTTCGAGTTTCCCATTCCACCAGTGTGTCTCCTCAGCCATTCTGGCTCTTGAAGGTCGACAGTTACTTTCATAAGTAGATTTTATGGCTTTCTTGAAAGTCTCGGCTACCTTATCCAGAGTGTCCATGTCTCTAACTGACCTGAGCGCCTCTGAGAGAGCACTTCTTAGTTCCGTGGAAAACTGAACCTAGTCCGTTCTTCTTGGATATATGGACCATTAAGGGCCCAAAACGGGCACAATGGATTCTAACTCAAACTCTATCTGTGAATGATCTGAGAGAGTGGGTTTATCTGAGACTCTTCACTTCTTAAAGTTATCTGTAAAACTACCGGTACAGAAAGTGATGTCAATAACGAAACGTCATGGCCTTCCCCGTGTTAGGAATGTCTAAATCAGTAGTAATCAGGTATTTCACTAGGTCGTTACCTCTTGGGTTGACTTCCATGCTACCACACAGATTATGGTAAGAGGAAGACCCCTTACCTTACAGTATTCCGCCATTGTACTATTACCATCCAATCCCTTTAATACAACAACCACAACTTTTTGTAGCCAAGCTGGGTACCCGATGTGTTAGATACCGCAGCTGCTTTACTAGCCCACTACGCTTGCCGCTTTAGTCTCCTTTTCTGGAAACCATTAATGCGTTTTTATTTGGGTACTGATTGGTCGCTCCCATGTCCATAGCCTCACTCAGAGGGACCGTCATTCCCTCAGCTCTTGGAACAGGTGGAAATCCAGCCGCCGCCTGGGTTTGGCATGCGGGAAAGACAGATTCCGAGAAAAGGGTTATGCAGAGCCCCGCATGCAAGGTTAAGACTAATTACTCGGGAAGGTCGTCCGGTGTCCCCGAAAGGCCGTTAAAACACCTTTGTGACCATCAAGTGCCAAAGTACCACGGGCACGGTCACTTTGCACCCATGGCTTACTATCAAGTTTTACTTATGTGAAACTCCTCGTGCAGGGAGAAAAATAATTAGTTAAACTTTAAGTATCAAAATTTAAATAGTCAGTTTGACCCTACAGAATGTGCCATGGGAATGAATAATTTGTTCTCCATAGTCAAAGAAACGCTCATCTTATGTTCAAGTTGATAATCTGCAGAGAATTGGCCTTAGTGCCAGTGATTATTGAATCCACATTCTAGAATGGTCCAGTTAAATACCCTGTCTTTTCTCCTTTTGACCTCACGAGTTTGTCAAATTTACTGTCAGGGATGATCGAATCGAAACATTGCGATGGTTAAGTTCAATATTTATTTTTAGTCACTTATACCATTCGAGATCGGCCAAATTCACAATCAAGAATAATCAAATCGACACTGGCATCGTCAAATAATGTGCAACTTCACAACGGAGTCAAGAGCACGACCAAAGAGGAGGTATTACTGTGATTATTTTATTAATTACTTAAATCATTTTTTAAATGAATTATTCTCTAATATGATAATTTGTCCTTTAACGTTCTTTTGCAGGATATGGCATCAATATGACAAAATTATTTAGACCTCATGAACAGTTGGAAATGCAGCCAACAAATCATCGATCTATTCCTGCTATCCACGAGAAAATTCGAGTCCTCTGGCTTTGACTCTAAAAATTAAGTGAAGACAAAATGGTAGCTTGATGAAAGAGAGATTCAAAAGGTGCAAATGTTATACGTTAATAAGTCTACAGGTAATATTCCAAAACAAATTTATGTAGCTTACAGATCTGAAACACAGATGAAAAGTAAGGAAATTTGATAGCTTTCACAGGCAGCGAACGTTGAAGCATAGTTTTTTATTAAAAAAATAAAAGGAAAAGTCTTTAAAAAATCTTGAATTCTTCAATCATTAGTTCTAATGAAGATAATGGAGTGATTTAAATTGGAGGTTGTAGTTGAACTGTCTGTAATAATTTACAATTTGAAGAAAGTATGTGTTTCTTGTTGTCTTCGTGCAAATTGCGATATTTAAAGTCAGTTTTTGTATGGGAAATAAAGTCCCAGAAACTAGCATGGTGCCATATTTTTCAGAGTGTTGTGCCTCCGTGCCTCCGTGCTTCACTTTCGCCTTCGAGCCCTTTTTCCGGTGGTGACAAAAACGAAGACAATCCCCTGAAAAAACGTTACCACGCTGTGGTCTGGAACTTGCTTTCCTATATAAAAAATTGACTTCAAATATCGCAATTTGCACGAAAACAACAAGAAGTGCATATTTCGTTCAAATTGTAAATTATTACAGATAGTGGCATATTTATCTACAAAAAACGAAGAATTATTTATATTTTGAAAGTTTTTCGACGACTATCACATTTCTTGAAAATTAACCTTTTTTACTTTTCTATATTTCCTGGTTAACGAGTAACTGTTTCACTACAAGTTCCAATTTAGATTCCAAGACTTAGGCAGGTGGCCAACTTACAGAAATTATGTTACGAAGCGCCTTTTTTCCTAATACATACTATACGCACCCATGAATGAAATAAGTAGCAAATTACGTTATTTTGAGAAGGTGGGACTTTTCGAAGCCTCACAGCAAAAGAGCGTGATACGACATGATCATAGTTGCATTCTTATTCTCCATTGTCTCAGTTCTGTTGCAACTCAAAAGAACTCTGTTAAATAGAAAAAAAATGAAATTGATAAATTCTGAAAAACCTCTTTTTTAAGTCAGAGTATGTATTAGATAATAAAAATGTCCATAATAATCTTCTTTCGTTTTTTACCCGTTATGCAGTCGTTGAGGTTTCGTTATAAAGAATGTTCCTGTCGTCCCAAGAAGAACGGTATGTATCAAAGCGATTGTACGCTAGAATGAAATATTTCTACGTCCAGTTCGTGACTAGAGATCAAATGAATTGAATCTTCACAGTTCACTATTTTATGTTATCCTACATTGACTTATCTATGGCCGGCCTTGACAGAGTGGGAGAGGACTTACTGGTACTAGTCGTTAATGTTTGAGTAGGGCATCTGCTGTCTAAGTAATTTACTGCTCTGCGTGAATTATAGTAGCCAACTTTTGGCAGGTTCAAATATATGAATATCTTGCAACAAGGCGACCAAGATACAAGATAGACAGGTTGCCAACTAATCAAGGAAAGATCCTATTAAAGTCCATGCAAGTTTTCTGGTTCCGTAAAAACTAATCCAGCGTAGACAGGTGGCCAGGTTACAATGGTGGCCAACTTCACAGGTATTACTATACTATTTGATTAAATCTGTAACTATTTTTGGAAAAATTCGTTTCTTTTACTGTAAAGTTGATTAATTTAGTGGATAATGTGACTGTTTAGTTGAAAATAATTTTTTTTTTACCAAGGCGTCTTCCTGTGTTAAAAATTCATTTGTGAACGTGAAAAATTTTGTTGTTATTAAAAATTCAAATATTTTGTTGAAAATGAATTTCATCTTGTACTATCTTTTCTTAATCTCTATAATTTTGAATATGACATATTATTTGCAGGGTCCGAAAGCACATCTATCGATCAACCTTGACGGCCAACTCGCTCTGATGTCGGGAGAGAATTCGGACTACGGCGCTCGAAAGCACCATAGTTTGATCTGTGGTTGAATTCCTCTTTGAAAATTATCCTATAAGAAATGTGTAAGTTCAATAAAAAGTATATTTGATATGTAATAAAAAAACAGACATAATTTTTATTAAAAAGTTTTAGTTCACTTATTTAATCCATTGCCTAATTTTTTACATATTTTTAAAAACTTATTTAATATCGCCACTTACCAGAAATATCACAATTTAGGGCTGATCTCTTTTCAAGACTTTAAGAGTAAACTATTTTTAAAACCGTACTTTCAGAGATTCAATCCAATTATTGGCCACAAAATAATAAAGTGTTTTTCTACGCAACTGACCTCCTTTGCAAAGACTTTTGTAGCAATTAAATGTCGATTGAGCCAAAGTTTTAAATCTACCATATTCATATCCACAAATTGTGTCACGTTTATAATTCTTAGAACAATTTTTCGAAAAACCAATCGTTAATATAGAAAAAAAACTTCGTACAAGTTTTTTTACTTACACGGCAAAGAACCTTATATTTAAGCCAGCGACAAGAACCCTGCAATAATATTATTATAGTAAATAATAGTATTATTTACTAAAAATTGTATAATTAAACATAATTTTAAATTAAACACAAATTTCATACAAGTTAGAGACACCGTTTAGTGACACTGCTCGTTCTTAATAGTAAAAGATTTAGCTTTTCACGATTGCATAAGCTTCAATCATGAGTTTTTGCGTAAGCGAAAGTGAAGTCAACAAGTTCTTTATTATTTATGTTCTGCGTGCTTTATACGAGTGGGTGGGTTGGTGACGCCTGTGCGCCTTTTAATGACAGCACATTTTCCCTGTCACCGACAGAGTGATATGTCCAAGGAGGCGTTCGGAACCGTTTGGTGACAGAAACACGTGATAGGGCTTAACCCTTCTATGGAACGATGAGTTATGTTGACATGTCCATTCCAAAAACTTATAGTTATTACTCACTTTTCAATGAAATGCAATGCAATGCTCGATATGTCACAGGTAGCGACACGAATGACTATATAACGTTAAAGGAAGACGAATACATAAAAAAATTACTACAAAACCTATATAAAAAACATATTCAATCCATTCTAAAGTCCAAGCTTAAACATTTACCGTACTTTTAACTAATCCTTTATTTAAATTTTTCTTTGAAATAATTTTTTCAATTAATAAGGGAATTCATCCAGGCTCCTACTAGCTACTCGTATATCACTAACTGTTGTCTTTATCTTAATTAAACTTGTTAGTAAATCATGCAGATAGCCACATACGTCCTGAAAAAAGTTAGTGAGTTTTTAATATGGACGAGGGAGTTCATGAGCCCTCTTAGTGGTCAAACTATAAAGCATATCGTGCCATACCGTGTTGATTCTTAAGGGCATTAAACAGCATCTGGCCACCTTTACTAAGTTTTTAGATCGACTGAGAACCTTAATTCACAGAAAAAGTGAGTCTAACCAACTCCACCATTCGGCAGCTTGCCTATCTAGCCGTGGAGGGAATACGACCAGGTTAGGGTGAAAGGTGCGGACGTCAGTGAGATTCACAAATTCAACGTACTCTCTTGGTGTATTATGTAAGAGCTTGTGGGCGTATGTGTTTATTACTCGAGGTCGACCAGCGACTACACTTTCTCTCAAGCTTATGATAGTTTTTAGAGTTTCATAGACCTGGACAGTCAAGGTCTGTTTTCCGCCAGTAATAGTTTTCTTCAAAAAAAAAACAAAATATGTGGCACACCAAAGTCATTGATGCCAAAGATTTAAGTACCAAAAGGGCATAAGTGACATCATTTAACAGGCCAATAGTGCGTAAGCACCAAAATGTCGAACACCAAAAGGGCACACTGTAAGAAACAATTCGACGGTTCACGCATAATTCTGGTTATGCCAACCATAATATATTGCTCCCTTCGCTACAACGATGCGGTTTGCGTATTTTACCCATACCATAATTGCTAAAGCAATATTGCTGCTTTAGTCATATGTTCCAATAGATATTTCTAAACGTAAGATGGCGGTAGTAGAACGAATTTATACGGCTGCGTCAGACGGAATTTGGTTGGGGTAAATGAAACATACGCATGGCGCTCAGCTGCACCTTCTGTTGAGATCTAAGTATACCGTACAAATACTCTAAGGCTATGTATGCGTGATATACAATGCTGATGAGGGAAAATCCTCCATACTGTACCTTATTCAAGAATAACTCTCGTACAAATTTTGTAGGTACATATTCAAAAACTGCTTCACTAACCTAATTCTCTGTAAAATATTGCGACAATAATAATCTAAGGAGTTTGTTTACGCGTTGTCATGCTTACAAAAATCACAAGTCTGAAGACGGCGACTGATGCCGAGTCGACACGCACCTCACCGGCTCAATCTCGCACATCATTCACAGTACAATACATCTATTGGTATGGCTGAATCAAGCAAACGGCTGGATTCCTAATGCAACACCTAACGCAGTGTTCTTTCAAGTAGATGATTAAGTAGATAGTTAAACTACCGTTTAAAGTGGGATCCAAACCACCAAAGACCCGGTAGAAGTACATAGCTAAAAATTTCATTTGTACCGTCTCAGGGAATGAACCCCAGCCCTTACAAACTGAGGTCTCAATAACTCGAAAAAACTCTGATATTTCTGACAGTTTTACCACTTACGTATCGTTGTTCACTCATATTTCATTTGTTGAAATATTTTTTTTTTTAAATTACACCTACTCTGAGTAAAATGAACTTCACTAGATTCTCGTTTAGTGAACGGTTCCAAGCATGGTCCGCAGTGTGGCCACCGACACGAATCCAGGGACTCCGAACATAAACAGACAGGGTCGCTTAAACTATTTCTGTTGGATTTGGACGCATGTTGCAACCTGATGTAACGAAATGCGCTGAAAGTACGTCCCTCGTGTTATTTGTCAAGCCTGAACACCGCCTCTCTTCCGGCCCGCGGCTCTCCTCATTAAGAAATTCCGATCATCAGTTCCATAAACGCACAAATCCAGTTCACGGATATCCTGGTTCCAGTGCAATTGGTTAAAATCAAAAATGAACACGATCAATTCAATTTATTGTCATTTTATCATAACTTTGTATTGATATCTTATCATTACTCATCCCCAATTGTTCATTCAATTGTTTCCTTACAGAGGAAGGTTCGTAATGACCTAAATTTTCAAACATGCTGTTTTAACATATTTCGCAATATGCACACGTACATAATTTGTATGTGTGTATGTAATTTAGACGCATTATAGATCGCCTTAATATCCAATTACGATAATATTTTGAGCTAGGTCGGCCAATTAAAAGTTTTTTTTGCACTTAGTAATTGGGGAAAAAATATTATTTTATGTAAGAAAAACTTTTTTATATATATGATGTATTTCTTCCTGAATTAAATGTAGTATTGGCCTACACCTGCTGAGTAAGCTGTCTAGGTTCACAAAAGTACAAATAAATTTAATACTTCGCAATGTATCATTTGTTCTCTGAAAACTGTATGAATGCTCTTCTCCGTACTTAAAGACGTCGTTGGTTAAAAAATTATTATTAAAAAAAATGTTTTGCTGTATTAAAATTAGTATCAGTTTAAGTCTTATTTGTTCTTTATAATTAATTATTAAATAATTATTAAACTGTAGAGAAGTAAGCACATTGTACATGCTCACTTTATGAGCATTTTGGTTTCCTTTAACAAAACCGAAAATTTTATTTCCAGAAAATCAGCGAGAAAACCCAAGGTAATCAATGTTTCTTCTCGCAGCGAATCACTTTTTAAGTCACAGTAGCGTTATATTTCAAAAATGACATAAATTCATCTGGAATAAGCACCCAAAAAAGTAATTTTTTTATTAATTTGTATTCATTAATGAAATATTTATAGTCGCATTAACTGCTAGGGCGATTAGCGATTGTAATATAGGGATACTCATAAACTTTAGTGTATGTGTGGGTTATAATACCAAGGAACAGAATTATTCCTGTCTTGGGAATTGAACCCGCGCCAAAGTGACTGCTGAGGCTATTGGAACATAAGACCATCACGGTACCATCTGAGCCACGATGACTCCCTCATTTTAGAAATTGCTATTCATAGATTATAAAAGTTCATCAAAGCCTAATCAATGGATATTTGAAAGCGAATGCAAAATGCAAACAATTCAAACAGGTACAGTCCAATACTGCTAGAGAAGAAAACTTTAATAATGAATTCTATTTCTTATTGTTATAATTATTATTTCATGATATATGTGATTTTATAACAAAATAGCTTAGAAAGATTTAAAATAAAAATTTGTCTCAAGTTTAGGGTAGTTTTTAGAGTTTCATAGACCTGGACAGTCGAGGTGTGTTTTTCGCCAGTAATAATTTTTTTCAAATAAACCAAATTTTTGGCACACGATTTGGCATTGATGCCAAAGATTTAAATACCTAAAGGGCATAAGTGAAATTATTAAACAGGCCAACAGAGCATAAGCACCGAAATGTTGAACACCAAGAGAGCACACTGAAAGAAATAATTCGACAACACACGCATAATTCTGGTTATTCCAATCATAATGTATTGCTTGCTCAGCTACAGCGATACGGTTAGCGTATTTTACCCATATCATAATTGCTGAAGCAATATTACTGCTGGAGTCATATGTTCAAAAAGATATTTCTAAACATAAGATGGCTGTAGTAGAACGAATTTGTACGACTGCGTCAGACAGAATTTGGTTGGGGTAAATCAACCATACGCACAACTCCCAGCTGCACCTCACGTTGATCTAAGCATACCGTTCAAATAGTCTAATGCTATGCATGCCTGTTATACAATGCTAATGAAGGTGCATCCTCCATACTGCAGTGTAGTTAAAATTAATTTAAAAATTATATTTTTTGTACTTTCGTTATTAGTTAGTGGAAGCTTCTAATGTGTCCACGAAGGGTTTACATTTTTTCTTTCACCTTCTTCCTATTCCTTAAGACACCTCCCACACCCTTTTTGGTGGAGGGAGGGGGACCTACAGTTAAGGGTGGGTTCCGAACCACCAAGAGCAACAGCCTAAAGTACTTAGAGAACGTTTTTCTCTAGAGGTACCGGTGCACAGTGGGGCGAAATGAAAAAACGATGTTCAAAATAACCTGTAGGTCCCAATTCTTAATCGATTTTCAATTAA
>JAAAKG020054847.1:0-18174 GCA_010014905.2 Druon quercuslanigerum | reverse complement strand
GGATGAGCTTCGGATTCATCGGATTACCCACATAGCACACACTTCCCCAAAAAACCAGTGCTGTCCCAGGTTTGGACATATACTTTTTCGAAAAATAAACTTTTAAATAAACTTTTTCGAGAAACTTTCCAATTGTATTAAGCGCATGGTGGGAAAATGATTAAAGGTGTGTTATGTTTTAATTTTATCTATACGCCCGGATTTTAAAGGAATGAAAGTAAGATTTGGATTGTTTTCCAGTTCATTCTGCTGGAGTGAAAGTTTGTTTCCGATTGGGGTGTGAATCATTCGGTTTGGTTTCAGATTCACGCTGATCAATTCGGACTGATGTCGGATTCAATTCAAAAACTACCATTCATTTGAGAGAATTGGAGGCACGGATGTACGGTTGGTTCTGATACATTAATGAAGAACAATTAATAAGTGAGCCTCGGATCCATTTGGATTGAATTTCGGATTGGCACATGTATTGGGATTAAAATATAATTTGAGGTTGAAAGACGGATAAAAAAGGTTGAAGAGGATTCACAAAATTGCTTTAAATTGTTTCGGATTAATTCAAATTAGTCCAAACAGCAAAAAAATCAGTAATACATACAAAGTATCTCGAATAAAAAAAACACGCGCGCTGGCGCGCGCGATCGGTCTCTTGGAGATAAAAAGGAGATCCTACCGAATATCCGGTCTCTGCAAGACGAAATATAAATAGGTTAATTAAAATGAAAATTAAAAAAATTTTCGACGACTATCTGAGGCATCATATCTTATGTGTGTCCACTGATGAGGTTCAAAAGTGCATAGGAAAATATTTTTCTTGGGTTTTAATGCGCACCCGCCTCTAAATTTTTTAGAATTGTCATAAAGGTTCTTTTGCAAATTTGAGCGCACCTGAGGAACGCGAAAGTTGGTTCTCTTGCTTCTTGCTTGATAATGCATTTGCCTCGTGCTCTGGTCTTTCTATTTCCCCCACTTTTGTACACAGAAATTTTAAAATTAAGGTCAAAGCATCGTCAACAGCACATGATTTTATTATGGTTAATTCTCTTTTTTTAAAGGTCCTTGGGCTCTAACGAACTGATTCTCATAATACACCTCGTACCACGCTCTTAATTCTGTCTAAAGTGTGTACTTTTGTACTTTAGGTTAGAAACGTTTTTATAAAATGTACGTATATTATATTAATTTCTGCACCGCGGCCTGGGATTGCTTATCCATACATTTAAAAATGAAGTACACATCTCATTTATCATGATTATTTTAATACTTGTTTCTTATTTTGCATTAAATTTCATTCTAATCTACCCTTATCATTTAAATAATTTTAGTCATTATGATTCATAATCTGTACTTGTATTGAAAGGTTAATATTTTAATTCTCTTGTTTCTATATTTTTATGAAGTATGCACCTTTAAAACTTCGTTTTGTTATCAAACATTTTATTGCAACTCCTGTAATTTTACTATAAATTTAATTTTGTTTACTTTTAATGTTACATTTTACGATTTAAACTAAAATTACGCATCCTAGCGTAAAGTTATTCGAAGCAAAATGTTGAATATAATTTAGGCTAAAAAATTTCTAATACATAATATTTAACATTCTACTAATACAATTAGATATTTAAATACATTTTTATACAATTTATTATTGTTTATTTAGCAATTTTCATACAGAGTAGAGTTGGAAAGTCACTATATATTGTGAAGTTTCCAACTAGCTTATAGCTCTTCTGTTGCATTAAGGCAATAATCTATTAAAGTCAACAAAAATCATTTTCAATAAATTATTATTTAAAACAATGTAAAGTGCATCATAAGCTCTTAATGAAATAATGTCGATTATATTAAAAAATCAGATTTTTTTAATATACCCGAAACATGTTTGTTTATTGGCATGGAAAACCATAACAAGCTGGAACTGCCATACGAGTAAAAATGCTAAGAATGTGATAGGAAAATTGTTCCCGAGACATGCATAATTTCTTGAGGTGCTGGAAGTTCCAAAATTTTCCTTAGTTTTTAAATAATTTTTTTTTCAAATCTACAATTATGTAGCAAAAATAGAATACCCATATTTTTCGTAAAAAAAAATATATTTTTAACAAAAAAAAAAAAGGAATTTTCAACAAAATTGGTAAAATGTTGACTAAATTTTAAACAAAATCAATGATTTTGAACTAAAAAAGATAAATTTTTAAACATAAATAGAATTAAATTTTATCTTAAGACAGCAAAATACGTTTTTTTAACAAAATAAAATAACGTTTTAACGTAATAGATAAATCTCCAACCAAACAGATAAATTGGCATCTAAAAAGTTTAAATTTATATAAATAAATTTAAACCAAGAATTAAATGGTTAGCTTTTTAGTTAATAGAATTATTTTTCAACAAATTTAAATTATTAACAAAAGAAATAAGATGTTAAATAAACAGATTGAATGCGGAAAAAAACAAAATTCCGACAAAAGATTTAGTTAAATTTTTATTTAAAAAAAGATAACTTTATAGTAAAACGTAAAATAGCTCAATTTTTACATGCAGCAATAAGTTTTCAAGCAAATGAATTTTTAAAGAAATAGTCAAATTTTAACAAAACCGATCAATTTTCTGCAAAAAAGATTAAATGCCTATAATAAAAATTTCGAAAAACAATTTTAGTTAAATTTTTAGTTAAAAATATTAATTATCAATAAAGAAAGTTATTTTCATCCCAAATATTCTAAAGTTTGATGAAAATTTTAAATTCTAAGATTAGAATTTTCAACGAAAAAGTGAATTAGTCACCAAAAATGATAAAGCTTTAAAAAAAAGCATTTTCAAATTAACAGAGAGATTTTTATCTGAAGAACGTTGATCTTCAAAGAAACATGATATAATTAAACTTTTATCTTAAAAATTATTTTTTAAATAAAAAACTAATTTTTAAGCCAAAGCAGTGCTAAAGTTTCAGTTTATAAAATAATTGAGAACACTTTTTTTAATTTAACAAAATAGTTACATCTGGAAGAAAAAAAGAAGATTTTTCAACTAAAATGATCATTATGCAGTCAATCTATGCGAAATACGAAAAAAAATTTTGCATCGAAAAAGTATCTACAATTTTGTTAATAATCATTTTTTATCAAATACGTAGTTTTGGTTTTATTTGTACGAAACAACGTTAATATTTAACAAATTTAATTTTTACACGAATGACTCAAGCTAAGGAAAAAATTGAAGACGAGTTGTTCACTCAAAAAGAGGTACAAATTTTTTATAATTATTTTTTCATGGGATGCGTACTTTTTGAATTATTTGTAAAAAATTAAATTTTTAGACAAACTTAAAACAAAAAAATTAATTTTGTTGAAAAACAACGCAAGGTTTGAAAAAAAATGAATTGAGAAAAGTTTTTGTACCCAAAAATGATCTACAGAATTGTTATTTATAATTTTTAGATAGGATAAGCAAACTTAATTTTAATCGTAAGAATAGGC
The DNA here is from genome assembly GCA_010014905.2 of Druon quercuslanigerum. Lineage (NCBI taxonomy): Eukaryota > Metazoa > Arthropoda > Insecta > Hymenoptera > Cynipidae > Druon > Druon quercuslanigerum. The sequence continues at coordinate 14,695 of JAAAKG020054847.1, read as the reverse complement.
TTCAAAATAAGATAAAAATTCAATTTTTAAAAAACCCGCCTTTGGTTTCGAGTAAAAATGTTTTGCTGTCTAATTTGTATCAAAGTATCATATCGGATTCACTAAAGTAAAAAATATTGTTAACGAGTATTATTCATCAGTGTTATAAAGAATCCATAACATGTAGCTTTGTTATAAAGCTCTTAGTTTAACAAAGAGAAAATTTTCATATTTTTTGGCAGAAAAAAATTTATTTCTCACGTCATATGTATGATCATAGTTTATTAAACTTCATAGATATTTTAGGTCAGAAAATATAAAATTTTCATAATGCCCCAAAGCAAAATTCTTTCTCATCTTATCTGTATCATAATAGCTTATCCTACTCATTTTTCTGCAAAATATTGTTTAAACTAAACAAACCATACGCAATTTAAGTTAACAAGCAAAAAATAATTAAATTCAGAACTTTGTGCATTCTTTTGTGCCTGCTAAGTTATGTCTATACAAATAAGATTGAAACAAGTATTTTTTTCAATGTGAAACAGACAATAATTTTGCTTTTTTTATCCTCCATTATTTATAAAGAGACTATGATACGTAATACTTAGAACATTCTTTTTTTGGGTTAAAAACATAAAAATAACCCTTGTCTTGAAAATTTGTTTAGAACGATCAAAATATATAAGCAGCACTTTTTTTATCTTGTTTTTTATGCTCAAATTAGAATTCTACTTGATTCCAAACATATCTGAGAGTTAAAGCTAAAAAAGGAAATATTATTAAAAATCCCAAATTTTTTACATTTGTTTAAAAAAGGAAATATACTATAAAATGCAACAATTTATATTATCATTCCTTAAGCCTGCCGGGAAATCCAGCGTTCTTTCGTTCGAAAAAAATATCTTTAAGGCGTTTAAACAAAATGAGACAAATTCATGTTGGTCCATCGGAAAAATAAATAAAAGTAAAAATTATTTATTTGATTTTTATCTGACAGCTATAATAATTTAATAATTTATTCAACTCGTTATAGAACTGTTGTATACTGTTATTAAAATAAAACATTTATTCACGAATCTTAAATTGTTTACGCTTTTAATCTTAGGAAATCAAAAACAAGGAAGCTGAATGTGCGTTGTGCCTGTCTCGTATGCAAAAAAACAAATCAATTTGAGTTTTAAGTCTACTTTTAAGTTTCCATAAATTGCAATCTCATTGTTTTGAACCAAGTTTTATCTGTCAAGCAATTTGGTTATTTTTTTACTCACTGATTTCTCATGTTTTTTATTTCTATAGCCTTTTTTAAAATTACTATTTGCAGCTTTCAATAAATTCACATATTTTCACAAAATTAGTATTTATTCAATAGACAATTACTTACTTATAATATTGAATAACACAAATAAAATGTTTTTAAACAATGTTTCAAATTTTTTCGTTCATAAGGCCATGTGACGAGATTCAATTCAAGGCTGTAAATATTAATTTTCAAAAAGGTTACAGAAATGAAAAACATGAAAAATCCTTCACTTAAATGTACGAACCAGATCGCTTCACAGATTAAACTTTGTTAAAAACAATGAGATTGTAGTTTATTAAAACTTAAAAGTAGGCTAAACGCACAAATTGATTTGTTTCTGGGCAGAAAAGACAGAGGAAACGCAGAGTGACTTTCCTTGTTTTTTATTTGCAAAAATTTAAAACGTCAACAATTTATAATTTTCGAGCAGAAGTTTTTATAATAACAAGAGTTTATACCAGTTTTAAAACGAATTGTATAAATTAATAAATTTTGCCTGAAAGGCATTTTGCCTCGTGTATGTAACACTGTCGCTTCGCTCAGCTGGCAAACTCACACTCGTCAAAAGTATCGCCTTTACGCCATTGAAACACAATGTACTATTTTTTCATCTTTAAAATTTAACTATTTTGTTAATTTTGTTTAGAAATTATTTTATAACTGAAATTTTAACAATTCTATGTTCATTTGAAAACTTATATTTTTCAGTTGGAAATTGAGCTATTTCCTTGAAAATTCATGTATGGTGTTAAAAATTAATCTATTTTGCAGAAATGTAATCTTTTTATTTTAAAATTTATTGCTTTGGCCTAAACATTAATCAAAAATGGATCACTTTTTTCGTTAAAAGTTCAACTATTAGAGGTTTAAAATTTCATGAAATACTGAATTATTTGTTTGAAAATTTAACTATTTCATTAAAAACTGCTTTCATTTATTTTAAAACTTATTGCTTTAACTGGAAAATAGGCTATTTAGTTTTTTGCTGTTTATTTTTTTTAATCGAAAATTCATATATTTTGTGCAAAATTGATCTCTTTCGATAGATGAATAACCTTTTGGATGAAAATTTGTTATTTTATTTTAAAATTTATGTATCTCAGTAAAAGCTGCATTTTTCTGGAAGAAAAAAGCAAGTTTTTGGTTGCAAATTTAACAAATTTGTTGAAAAGTCATCCTATTTGTTTTAAATTTCAAGTATTTCGTGGAAAATGTACTTTACGTTTGAAGCGCATAGTTTTGGGTTGAAAAGTGAAAGTGAAATCTTTTTTGGATGAAAATTTAACTTTGTTTTTGAAAGTTGGCCTTTTTGATTTAAAAATGCATCTGCTTCAGTAGAAATTTTATATTTCTGTATAAAAATTGAACTGTTTGATAAAAAATGAATCTTCTTTTTTGGCCCATTAAACAACTTTTTTTGGAAATTTTGGTTAAACTACTTTTTTGAGAAATTATTCTTTGTTGAAGGTTCATTTTTTTTATTTTAAGATTCATATCTTTGGTTAAATTTGAACTATTTTATTTAAAATTGCTATTCCTCAATTGAAAATTTAACTGTTTGGGTAGTAGTTAAACTAATGCTTAAAAATTTGGGTTTTTGCATAAAGGTTTATCTCTTTGATTAAGAATTAATTTTTTTTTTAAATATTAATTTTTAAGACTAACATTCATATTTTTTTGTTGAAAATGAATCTTCTGTAAAGAAAAACCGTTTTTTGGCTAGGAGGCTCAACAATTAAGATGATTATTTTTTTCGTTCATGTTTGAAAAAATTTTATTTATTGAAAAATCGTCTTTTTGGTTTAAAATTAATTTTCACATTCTCATCCATAATGAGAAGGTATTAGTTTAATGCGACGTTTTGAGGCCCCCTGAACAGCGTCCCAAGACCGTACCATAATTATCGAATCATACCATAATTTGGCTCCTGTACCATGTACCATTCTTCACGTATCATACCTCTAAAATATACAATAATTTTCAATTTCTATTTTAAAAACTTTTTAAAATCCATATTGAAAGCATGAAACACTTAGTCGATAAGAGTGGACGATCTAACAACAATTTATCCAATCAGCCCAAACCGTAGACTGTGATATTAGAGAATTGACGAATGGAATGGCTTGGTTCATTCCACATTTGAATTCGCCTTCACTGGTCAGTGATGGGAAGACGCCGACATCTCCGGCAAGCGCAGTAGTGACTCTTGCGTATTTTTAGGTTGTGCAACATAAAAATGCTAAAAATCCACAGGAATTACCACCGCACGAGCTATACACATCCGCGCTCATCAAAATTCGTATATTTTATTGAATGAAATAAATTTTCCGTCATTAGTAATTAAAATTTAAATTGATTAAATTGCAAGTTGCAATTTCTGTTTATTGTACACAATAATAAATTGCTTTATTGAAATAACTTAGTCGTTGATAATTGATATAATTTGTTGATTTTCGAATTTCCGCTGAAATTTTTTGATGCCTTTTTTCATTATTGTTGAATTGTTCAAACTTAACAGGCCATTTATGAAGTGAAAGGGTAAGACTGCTTTGTCATTTTTAACTTTTTATTTTCTATTGTTTTATCGTAACGTTTATTGACAAATAAATTTTTGATTCTTCATTTAACGCCTTTATTCAAATAATTTGTTAACAAGATTTGTTACACATGTTTAAAAATGATCTTGTAGGAAATAATTTTTTATTGAAAAGTTTTTTAATACTCATTCTCAATACTAATTTTAACAGAGGTATATTTTAACGGTAGACTAACAGACTGCTTACAAACAACTGTTTTTATAAACCCTACGGTTTTACTTTTTCTACATTGATGAAACATTAACAACAAACTTGAACATCCTCAAAACGATAATTGATAATGTTGCAACTGTAATACTAAAAATATCGTCACACACCGACACAAAAAAAGTTTGCACAACCAAAAAAGCGATCTATATAGTATTATAGTATTAGTTGAGATTAGTCGAAATCCAATATTTTGGAATTTTCTGCTTACCAGTATTTTTATGGTGAAAATTTTTATTTTGTAAAAGATAAGAACAATAAAATTATAACAACATTTGTTTCGTAAACGGCTAAACAGATATTAACAACTCATTATCATATCAACAATTCTATTAATCTTTTTTATTACACAAATATGCTTTCGAATTTAAAGAAATGGATTTTTAAAGGAAAATCTCATTTGCTTATAAACAATTTCAGATTTTTCCTACTCGTAACAATTTTTTAGTCTCACGTTGTTCTACATTACTTTTGGAAAGACACGCTGAAAAAATACGATAATTCTTATAATAGACTTTGATACTTAATTCCTATTAACATTAGCAAAAAAAAATGTTGATGGCCTAAACTTACAAAATATTTTATCAATGTTTATTATAAGAATTATATCCTAATTTTTTAACGTTTTTCTCCAATGTTAATGTAGAACAACATGAGATGAAAAGTTTGTTATAAGTAGAAAAAATCTGAAATTCCTAAATAACAAATGAGATTTTTATTAACAAATTCAATTTTGTAACTTTAAAAGCATAATTCTATAATAGAGATTCATAAATACAAATTTTGACGTCAAAGTTCTTAATACGCGTTAGGCGTTTACGCGAAAAATTTTAGTCGTGTTGAAACATTATAATATTCTTACTAACTTTTACTACCAAATTTTTTCGTTATCTGAGTTTAAGAAAATATTTTTTTAACATGAGAACTATGAAAAGATAAAGGCAAACAGCTTGCAAAAACAATTCCAAACGCAAAGTAGCTAATATACAAAAGTTTAACCTCGTCTAAAAATTCAAGGCCGAATAAAAAAAACTGGTAAGCAGAAAACTCAACTACAACACTATGTAGGTCGCTTTTTTGTCTAAACCGTTTATCTGACAGTTTTTTAGAATTTTTTTTGTGTATTTTCTGTAACATTTTTAATCTGCATTTCTTATCCCTCAATCGATACTGAAACACTTCTTCTATTTTTTTAAAATGGATTCTTGAAAATCACGTTTTGACATATTTAGCATACGTCCGCGAAACAGGTTTAGACCTATTGAGCGAGTTCGTTACGTTTACGTTGAGATATGGATGGCGCATTGCACACACGCGCTTGGACGAAGTATGCCTGTGAGCGTTATCATGCGTTACGCCTGAAATCTATGCGTTTCAGGGGTGGGAGCCCCTTTCACGCTCGTGTGTTCGGCGATCACGATTCCCGAACCTCTCGTACTTTCGGCATTCGAGTGTATATTATGAATTTTTTCATAAACAAACAAAGCTTTGAGATGAAACATAAAAAAATGTATTATACTTTAAATTTTTTCTACATGATGACATAATATGATGCCTACCTAAGACATCTCTACTTGACTATGTGGGCGGCTTAGCTAGAAATTTTTTCCAAAAAATAGATTAAAAATAGTCTTAAAATAGCCTTAGATTTTTCATATCAGATGTTTACGTCACGCTTTTTTTCATTTAAATTTTTCGACACTATGACTTGTCTTATATAGTCTGCATTAAAAGACAATTCGTAACTGATTGGTTGACCTGGATGCTTTTTATTAAAAAATGAAGAGACTATATGATTTCCTCTAAAAAATCGCAATTTTTTAACTGCAATTACGCGAGAGGGCCCAGTGGGCACAAAATTTATCGACGTTTTACGACATCGTTACGACATATTGACGACAACTTTACGACATCCTATATCTTTGTCGTTATGGTGTCTTTAGGATATCGTAGACATCGTCAGATCAAACGACGTTTTTACTATCGTAAAGAAACTTTAACGACATAGACATAGAATGTCGTGAAGTTGTCTTCTAGAAGTCGTAACGATGTCGTAACGATGTCGTAACGATGTCGTAAAGACGTCGCCAAATTGTATGCTCACTGGGAGGTTTCCATTCCATCAGAAGATCTATTTTTTGCTTTCAAGAGATCTAACCTCGATGTAGATAATGTGGATATATTATATTTGTTAGAAATATATTCTGTATTACAACTGTGCACATGTCAATCCTTATGAATTTCAAAGCTCCAGGTTCGGACCAGGAGCTTCAATAATTGAAATGGTCGCATTATCAAATGGACCCTTGAAAATTTAAAATGTCTGGCTCCAGAACCGCAACTCTTAAGAATTTTAAGAGTGTACCCTAAAAGGTTCCGGTCCCTAGTCCTTTAATCTATTTTCTGTTTATGTAAGATTGATGTTTGAATCAATTAAAGCAATGCAACCATATACCCTCTGAATCATTTTATTTCACTGACTTAGATCTTTGGTCAATCTAAAGTTAGCAAACTAATGTAGACGGAAAACAATACCTTTCAGGTGAGTTATTTTATGGATTGCAAGTACATATCCATACATATCCGCTTCGAACCTTAAAAACGCGTTACACCAGATATTATTTAGCTTTAAAAAAAAATTAATCATCATACAGGTTCTAACGCAATGAAGGGGAAGATTCAGGATTTCGTAAAAATAGGTACAGTTTTGCAGCTAATGTTACATCCTAACATTTCAACAAATTTGATTTAACGCCTAACTAGGTGTATCCTACCTTACCACACACAATATAGAGATAACACCATCAACTACAAGCAGGTGCATTACCGATATTCTTAGAGTTTAAACTTAACTCTGTTAACTGTGCTACGGCGGATAAGGTAGAAATCACAAGGTACTTAAAGTTTTACTATGGAGGGATAAGAACTCAGAGAATACCGATAATTTAATATATGCTCAGCGAGTGAGAGAATCTAATTGCGAACTCTACCACTATAGGATAATTGTAATTCTGCCTATTATCACACTAATTTACTCATACTCCTAATAATTTAAACAATAATAATAAAAAAGTGGACTCCAAAAATATTAAATATGAATACAAACTTTTTTTTAAAGTAAAGTAATAATTTTAGGTTTCATACTTCAGTTTAATATACATGTATAACCTAGTTAGTCGAATAACATGCATATAGTCAGACAACACAGTCACCAAGAGCGTCTGACTAAATATATGGAGATACAAATAAGTAGCACCTAGATATGATGGTGCATTATGTCAGTGAAATAACTTATTTCCTTTCCAGTAAATTCAGACAAGCATCCGGCAGAATACTGTTGCTGGTCTGAAAAATACAAGAAGATCCAATCGACACGAGAACCTCCTTTGCCCTTTCATAATTAGACAAGTAGATTTAAGTTTTAATTTATGAAACTGATTATCTTTTCTTTGTCTGTTATTAAAACACCTGTTATCTTAACTGCACCTGTCTTACTTCAAACAAACCCACAAACAAATAATTTGTCAGTTTTTACCAGCCCGACCTAATTAGCAACACTGGTCTCCCTCTTTCTCACTTTTTCAAACTACCCTTGCCTTTTACTAGGGACGTGACAGCTGATTTGGTGTCAGTGGTGGGATCGTCAATTCCGTTTGAACTCAATGCTTTTTAATAAAAATGTCACTTAAGTGCACTTTTGATATAGCGATTTCATGGGCACTCGAAAGAATAAGTCCTTTCTAGATGCGTTGCACGGCCACCTTCGGGACAAGCCAAGCTCGAAGTCATTAAAAGCCTTGGTGCGCTCGCAAGCTCTACCATAGTTAATAATTTAAGAAAATACCCTAAATTAACCTCATATACGTACTACTTGTAGCAATATTGTACATGTAAGGGGTTTAAAACAACGTTATCACCATTCAGCAATCGCGGGTAATACCATTTCGCGAATTGATAGGTATTTCAAACAAATTTTAGTTTTGAATTTCTAAAGTTTAACTTTGAGATTCGTACGTAAACCATAACCGTGTTTGAATTCTATCTAAAAAGCAAATAAAAAAAGAATTAATGCATTACTCTGAACAAATTCAAACCTTTTATTAGATTTTCTAGCTTTTAATTTTCAAAAACTCAAATAAAATCGTATGTGCAATTTTTGTAATTTGGATGGTTTTAATACCTCAGCAAGAAATATAGTCATCAAACTGATGTATCGTATCAATTAAAAATGACTCTTTTATTTTACACCAGAAACTTTTAAGACCTACAGCTCGGGGATCTATACGAACTTACAAACAGTCGATGCAGGTATAAAGCAGGTATACGAGGCGGCGCTGTACCTACATATTTTGGGTGCCTGTATTGATGGAAAAGACGATTTTATAAAGTACCAAAAAGCAGCACGGTGCTGAAAAGGGATCGGCCCACGATGGTTCTGATATCCCAAGTGTGAGTGTGTGCACGCCGAGACTGAAGTTACGAAGACCGGTTATAAAAGTTTCTGGTGTATTAAATCTAGGGCATGAAAACTCGACAGCTGTAGATTCTGGAATAGATTTTGTGTAGGGGATTGTTGTTGATAAGGAACTGAGGGTTGTCATCATCAGACTGGTAATATATATCGGGATATCCTATACTTTGCATCTGAGTGCTTGGAAAATAGGAATAGGTACTACACGATATGTTAAGTTTTGATAACGCGGAAAGTAATTTCTTGTCAAATGAAGAATGTTTTCATTTATAAAATTTAAAACTCCAGGTTACTGTGCAAGTTCGCGATACGAATTTGTATGATAATCAGAAGTTGTCATAAAACGGACATGAGAGCTGGGACTATGTTCCCGTGCCCCTGAGCCGATGTTAATATTATAATGTTATATTCGTTAGACAAAGAATTATTAGTAAACGAAAATGAAACTATAGATGTATCGGAGTTGACCCAAACTAGAATTTCTACTATAGGCACAACAAAACCACCCATGGCAGAATCCATGGTAGTTTTTCACGATGTATCTCCATATTTTCCTCTAAGTATATATGGAATTATAGGAAGAGAATACATCAACAAGAAAAGTTTCAAATTTCATTTTGGCAAAATTATATAGTTACGCATTCAAAGGCATTAAAACCTATTTCGTTTATCGATAAAGAATCAAAATTCGTGCGATCAAAACAAAAGTTTACTATGAAAGACGTCGAAGAACTTGAACTAGATAGAGAAAGGGAATTTAATCAAAGATCGAATTCAATCATACGCAATGCTAAAAACAAACAAAATAAACCGAAAACTTAATAAGTAGGAAATTAAAAAAAAAATTAGCGATGAAAATAATAACAAAAATATTCTAGAACAAGTAGAATCTCTCTCAAACGTAAAAGTTCCAGGTAAAAAAACATGGTGAGTCACTACAAGTCATATTAACTCCATACAAATTATCAACTGCTTATGATTACTCTGTAATTACGCAATATTTTTTAATGTTCTTAGTTCTGATATTAAGAGTAAGATTTTCATAATATTTCATGCGTTTTACCATGAATCTGGATTTAGTTTCAGTCGAGATATCCCCTTAGATGTGAAGCGTGCATTTTAAAACGGTCAATACATTTTTATTAAATTCAAACACTGAAAATGCTGAGTTTTTTTAAATGTAACAAATTCGAGCTCTCTATGAAGTATGCATATGCTTTATTGTACAGTAAATCGAATTATTTGTTTCAAACGTTCATTTGTATGAATAATGTAAATAAAACATAAATTACTCTCATATTTTTATGAAATATAAAAAAATCTTTAAGCCGTGATGTTAATGAAAAACTGTATTGTAACCTGATGACATGAAAACATGAAATTATTTTAAAAGTGACTATACCTCTGAAAGTATAACCGGAAACAAAAAATAGCTCTCTTATGTCATTCTAAAATTCATTTTGAAAAAATACGTGTATTGTAAACGTCTAATATTGGAGAAAAGATAATCATGTCAAAATAATTTGCAGTTAGGATATTATTGGAAGAAATTTGCTGAGTAAAACCTTGTAATTGAGAAAATTATTCAGAAAACAGTGTATAATATTCTATGGACGTGATATTAATTGCATGTCTCTTCATTAGTCATCTAACTAATATTTTATTTTGCTATTTCTATTACAATTATATAAAAGTTAGCTATACTATATTAGTTCGTGATTTTTAGAAAATTTATTGTAATTAAGTGAGTGGTGATAACTTTTTTTCTTAAATATATCAATACGAGATGAGACTGTTTTACACGGTGAAAATTAGACAAAGATTCTCATTGATACAAGTTTTCTTAAATTTTAATAAAATCTAACGCCCACCTAGAGACAAGTTAGTTTTGAAAAAGTGAACAGAGCGGCCCTGTGCAAAATTCAAAATTATGTGATAATTAAAAATGAGAGTGATCACAATTTTAGTTTTGCATAAGTAGGATATTATTGCATGTTTCGAAAAATTAATTAAAACGTCGTAAAAAGAAATGTGTTATTAAAGCACTTGTTCTATCAGTAGAAGTAAATATATCAAAGAAAAATAAATATTACAATTTTGTCAAATAAATCTGTAACTGTATCGAGCGCAATATTTGAACAAATTTTAAGAAAAATCAAAAAATTGTGTTCTTTTTCAAGAATTCTATAAGCCAACATTTTTATCATTTGAATAGTGTGTATTTCATTCCACAACTTTATTTTTCGTTACTTGTTTCTAGCACAAAATTTACGAATTTTTACGAAGATTGAAAGAGCAATATTTTTGGTTATTTCCTTGGTAGTAATGATTTTGCTATTTATAATTGCAATAATTTTACATAACTGGTTTACTTCTACTGTTGCAAATACTTTGTTAACAAATTTTAACAAAATTTCTTCACAATTAAAAAAAAGCCTTATTTTAAAACTTTTAATAATCTGCCGAAAGCTACCCCTCCTTAGGTGGGCATCAGGTTTCACTGAAATTTTAAAAAGCTATCTTAATTAGAAGTATTTTCTTAATTTTCCTTATACCAAAAAATACATGGAAAAATGCAAAGTTCCATGGCCAGGTCCCAAACCATTTTCTTTTCAGGGGCTTTTTGGTCATGAAATCGCTCTTTTCCGTATTATTATACACTGTTAAAAATTTAGGTTGGAAATTTCCACTACATGTATTGGAAATTTATTTCCGAAACGTAAGGTAAAGCTACAATACATAATGTTGTAGCTTACAAATCCCGGCATTGATATAATACCTCCACTGTATTGGAATTTTATAATAAAAGTCCTGTAGTCAGTAACTCGACACCTATTAAAGCGAAAAATTAAAAAGAAATGTAAATCATTTCTCAGAATACTTGTTACTGACAAAAAAAATAATAAATATTCTGACGAAACAAAAACATTGGTTAATGGATAGTATGTAACGCGCTTATTTCTACAATTCAAGGAATTCATGGAATTTAAGGATTTTGTGGAATTTACAGCTTTTACGGAACATAAGCATTTCCTGGAATTCATAAAAAGACCAAATTCATGAATTTCATGGAATTTACGGTATGTACGGAATACAAAGAATTCACCAGATTCAAAGAATTCATGGAATTTAAGAAATTTGCGGAATTCATGGAGTTCACGAAATTCAAGAAATTCATAAAATTCAATGAGTTAATGAAATTAAATGAAATTACGAAATTCACGAAATGTATGGAATTCATGGAATCCCACGAATTCCATGATTTCTATGAATTCTGTGTATTCCATGAATTCCTTGGGTTCCATCAGTTTCACGAATCCCATGAATTTCGTAAATTCCTTGAATTCCGTGAATTCCATGAATTTCGTGAATTACTTAAATTCCATGAATTCCACTAATTAATGGACTTCCATGAATTCTCCCAGGAATCCTATGAATTCCGTAAATTCCTTGAATTCCATGAATAAAGCGAATTCCGTGACTTCCATGCATTCCATGAATTTTAAGAATTCCGTGAATTCCATGAATTTTAAGAATTTCGTGAATTCCATACATTCCATTAATTTCAAGAATTCCGCGAATTCTATACATCAGGCATCTTCTGTGAATTCCGTACACTGACGAATATTGTAAATTTCGTAAGCTTCATAAATTCCATAAATTCGATGAATTCCGTGAATTAAGGAAAATCACTGAATTACGTGAATAAAGTAATTTCCTTGAAATTCGTGATTTCAATGAAATCCTTGAATTTTATGAAATCCACTAATCACTTGAATTCCGCAGATTCCCTAAGTTTTATGAATTTCTTCATTTCCATGAATTCTTTGAATTCCTTTAATTCCTTTAATTCCCAAAAATTCTATGAATCCTATGAATTCCGTAAATTTCTTGAATTCCATGAATTCCGCAAACTCCTTGCATTCCAAAAAATCCGTGAATACAGTTAATTCCGCGAATTCTATAAATTCCGTAATGCCATAAATACCATGAACTTCGTGAGTTCCATCAATTAAGCGTATTTCGTGAATTCCGTAAATTTCACTAATGTCGTGAATTTGGCGAATTCCATAAATTCTATGAATTTTTAGAATTTCGTGAATTTCATAAATTCCTTGCAGTATATAAATTCAGTGAATTTAGCAAAGCGAGTGAATTCCGTGATTTCAGTGAATTCCTTGAATTTCATAAATTCCGCGAATTCCATAAATTTCGCAAATTCCTATAATCTAACTATTGTCTAACCGTGTACTCAACTGTCAAATTTTACGTCACGCTTGTATTGTAGAAGTCTTGTAGAAGTGTTGTAGAATTCCAAATATTTTCAACAGTGCACCTCGAAAAGCTTTAAGCTATACGCGGAATTTTTATCAACGACAGTAATCAGTTTTCCGCCCTGAGATAAAAATCTAAAGTAAAATCTAAAGTAAAGTCTAAAGCAAACAGATGATAAGACTTCCACTAAAATATATTCCACTTACATCACTATCTTTGCGAATAAAAGTTGCGAGTGCATTTATAAAGTTTACGAAATAAGTATACATAAGTGATTATGCAGTGAGTATGCATAAGTGATTAATTGTATTGTATTTTACCATAATTTTTACATTTTATAATATATATTCATATCTCAGTACTAGCTGAGCATAATTTCAAACCACGACATAAAGTTCTATTTAACAAAACAACCGTCATGGAGAAGCAATAGAAATATTTCTAAACTCTGATGTGATCAATAAGGACAACGGATATAATGCCAATACGATTTGGCTTTCCGTCTTCACAGATTAAAAAAAAATACTGCATTGGTCAATCAGGTGCGATCTATCTCTATAGTGGGACTCTCTGGCCGATCACAGAAGAGCTGCAATGTTTGCTTTGTACACGAGAAGAATCCGAAATATATTTTTTTATCAACTGTAAATTTGTTTTTAAATATGATAATTTCAGAAAATGTACTTTTACTTCAATTAAAAATAACTTCTAATTATTGATTTAAAGGCTGGCGACTTAGCAAAATATCTGGCAATTTATTTTCAAGGGTTTTACAGTACAAATACCTTCTTCAAACGGTCATTATTCATTTAACTAAAAAAGAAAAGATTTAGGAAACTTCTTTTTATTATTTCTTTGAAGTATATGAAATAATTAAACATGCCAGATGTTTACATGTTTTTTTTATTAAAATGTCCATGTATCATCGTTTAAAAATAAAAATTATGAAATTCAAACTAAAAATTAGGTCTCTGGGACATTTTTCATATATTATTGTAATTAATGCTTTGAATATTCAATTTTATTCATAGAAATCTCATTCACTAATAGAGTTAAATAAGTTAATTTAAAATAAAAAATACTAGTAATAATCATTGGTATTTCTATTACACTTTGCTTGAAAATATATTACAATTTTGTATACATACACTAAAATTGAAAAGAATAAGTTGATTGGCAAAGGATATAATTGTCTCGCCATTAGTTATTTCCTACGAATATTTTTGTATGCCATAGCAGCATCATTTGTTCATTATAAAAATTCCAAAATTCAAGGAAAATTGATAAAATTTGTATTACACATTTCCTAAATTTCCATCTAAATATTGGTATCGGTATTTAATGTTCAAATGGTATAATCAGCCATTTAATTTTTAAAGGTATTTTTTGCATAGTTTGAGAAACAAACTTAATTAATCAATAATTTAAAGAAGCTTTGTTAAATATTTCTATGACGTTATCTTATTATTAAAAAGTTCAAAAAACTTTAATAATTTTTAAAAGCTTTGCAATCTATCCTCAAGCTTTTGTACAGGTACATAGTAGCAGTAGGGTTGTGAAGGGGGAGTCTACAATATCTGATTCCAACAGTTCCATTCGTTCCAATATTTTTTTAGGCTGCAGCCACTGCAGTTGTCTGTAGTGGAGGGTAGGTGATACCACTACTTAGCGCGTCCCCAGGTGGCGGATAGGGGAATGCTTGCTGGAAACAGAGGGTAAAGCAAAAATAAAATACGCCTCGCGGACCAAACACACTTAGAACCCCAAGTCAAGGCGTTAACAACCATGCCGAGGACTGAGTGGCACCAGGGAGTGGTGTCTCGAACGGTGTCTCTAGGATACCAGGTCGCCTCCTAGAGTATA
>JAAAKG020054836.1:0-18175 GCA_010014905.2 Druon quercuslanigerum | reverse complement strand
ATCAATATCTTTCTTAACTTTCTAATAAAAAATTGACAAAAATAGCATTTTTTTCGAGCGTTCGAAGTAGAATCCTGTCTTAATTTTGCATGCATTTCATCGAGATCTTAAATCTTAATTCTCCATATAAAAAAAAACTCTTTTTAAAACTTCCGTTTGCTCAGTTTTTTACTTTGTCATCAGAAACAGTATATCTTGAAATTATTATCGTTTACTTCTATAAAAAAACATGTACTTGTCTTTTGTTTTTGGACTTTCCCGCTAAAAATCACCTCTCACATTGCGATACCGTCACACTAAATATTTTTTTTCCGAACAGACGAATTTTTTTTTGATGAAATCGATGGATTCTACGAAGAATAGGCTATGTTTTCGTTGCCGTTAAGAATTATGATAACGTCATTTTGTTTGAAATTTAGTAAACACGTAGAAGTCTTAAAACAAATGAAATTCATATAAAATTTCTTGTTTTGAAATTTTTAGAAGTCTAAATTACATTACAAATTGCAAAACAAAATACTGGAATTTTAAATTCGTAGGAAATGTTTAAAAAAATAATAAGGTTATTTATTTCTCCTGAAAACTTAGCTAGCTGGAGTTAGTCTAATTCTTAGCGGTAACGAAAAGATAACTTATAGACCTTTTCCGTTTTGTAACTGCGAAAAAGTCTTCCCATATATCTGACTTTTTCCCTCTTGTGAAAATTGTAGGACCCATCAAAATTGTTTTCTTCATATACAGCATCACCATATCTTAAAGCAAGCTCTTTGTTCAAGTTCAAATTCTTGATTCATTTACTTGGAAATGATTAGCTCTTTCTGATCAAATTTATTTTCCTCGAACTAAGCAGCTCAATATGCCAGAAGTAAAATTTTTATGTTTTGTTTAAAATGAAGATTGCACTTTTCATGGCGATTCTAAGCCAAGTCATTCCGATACCCTGGATAACTTTTTTCATTTAAACTTTTTTTTCCTCAATGAAGAAATACCGTATATCAGGAGTGGACTTTTGTTTTACCTTCAAATGGGAATTTCGATTTTATATAATTTTTTTTCGCTCCCTCGCAAAGTTACGATTTTGTTCGTTGTGTAGTTTTGCACTGCAACCTTTTAGATATTTTTAAATATAATTTTAATTGCAGTTTCCGTTATGTTCATTTTTTTATGAGTTGGGTTTTTATATCTATTTTTATTGATATATAATATGTGGTTGAGAGAATATGACAGGATAAGTTTGGAATGCATGGGATATAAAGATTAAAGAATAAGAAAGGCGTTTCCATGGTTCGAATTCTTTACTAAACGTTTTTTTTTTTGAAGAAAGAAAAAGAGGTCAGAGAAAACTGACCAGAACTATTGATCCATGGTATTAATATAGCAACTTGTTTGTTTTAGGGATTACGCGTGGGACGTACATCAGACATTATGAACCAGCCTGGTACGATGCGACTGCCTTGCGACGACATCGCGATAGGGTGCGTCGCGACGCTCCCGACGACATCAGGAATCAACCGCTAATTTTACAAGTTCGCGTCCTTGACAGGTGAGTCAGCAAAAACGAATTATTCCAATATTCGAGAGTGAAAAAAGGATAACAGAAGGATTTTGCAATCCCATGATGTAATTAGATTTTTTTTAAAGGTATCTTTAAAAACATAAACGCAAGGAAAGTTCAATTGCTTAAAATAATTGTCCAAGAAGCTTTAGAAAGAAGAAGTATGTTTTCAATAAAAAATTTAATCGGTTCATGATAGACAGTTATATGTCGATGAATGATTGTCTGCGACTTTATCGAGAATGTCAAAATTCATAACATATATACATAGAAAAATGTTTCTTATAATCAAAGGAATACATTTTTTTATCAAGGAATATTTTATTCAAATAAATTTTCTTTGATTCCTAGAAAACTTTTGCAAAACGCGTGCGGTGAACACAAATAAAAAGATTGTGACTTAACAAAAATTCTTTAGTTCAAAAAAATACTTGATATAAACAAAAAATAAGACCAAGCAGTTTCGTATTTTTCTCTTCTATTTTTTAAAATTGTTGATCATGAATAATTATAATTTCGTAATAGATTCAAAATACTCAAAATCTTTTTCAGATTTACACGTTATAAAATTCGAGATTTAATAGCATAACTGTTAGAGTCTTAATTTTCAAATCACTTGTAAACTCGTACAAATAAGCGACTGCCATGTTTTTTCTTCTATTTTGCATTTAAAAAATCACTTTTGGGCTAAAGTAGGGTAGAGAGAAAACTGCATCGTTCTACCACAAGTGATACTGGTCAATATAATTTACTTCAATGTTTTTTTTTAGTTAATTAATTAAAGTGAAAATGAGGAAAAATTAAGAATGATAATGCAAAATTCTTGACTCAAGAAGAATAAAACTAAAGTTTATAAAGAAGAATAAAAATAATACTACTCAAAGTGTAATTTTTATAATAAAAACAATTTTGGCGACTTCCTGGCAGTTTTTTTATAATCTGAAAAAATACAGAATAAATATCTCCTGCGAAAACAAAATTTCCGCTTAATGGTGTCTAAATAGCCAAAATTCGCGATTTGGCTAAACATTAAAAACCCTAATGTACAATCTAAATTCATAATTTTTAGTGAATGTCATACTTTCACAAACTTACATAGCTAATTTTTAAATATTTCGTAATTCTTTAAAATAAATCTTTTAGAACTCTTAAAAATGTTGGTGATTTTAA
This sequence comes from Druon quercuslanigerum, assembly GCA_010014905.2. Lineage (NCBI taxonomy): Eukaryota > Metazoa > Arthropoda > Insecta > Hymenoptera > Cynipidae > Druon > Druon quercuslanigerum. The sequence continues at coordinate 15,450 of JAAAKG020054836.1, read as the reverse complement.
AAACTTGCAAAAGTCAGGAGATTTCTATTGGGGTCACTTTAAACATCTGTGAAAGATACAAAACTTTAAATTTTTAAATTCCTTCTTTTTTTCATTTTGTGTTAATTCATTTCTTATCATTTATTCTGTTTATAAAAGATTCTATGTTCTCCTGAAAATTATATTTTCAGTTCAAAATTTTATCATTTACTTATTACTTTAATAATTGTGTTGAAAAGTAACAATTTTTTTTAATTCGTTATTTTAATTAAAAATATTCATCTTTTTCAGTTGAAATTTCACCTTTTTTTAAATGCAGCAGCGGGACGAAAATTAATGTTTTTCTGTGGAAGATTCAACTACTTTGTTTGAAAATTTGTCTTTTTTATTTGAATTCAACTGTTTTTAATTTCAAATTGAGATATTTTTCGGTTGAAGTATCTACTATTGCATGATTCGTTGAGAATTAATCTTATATGGATGAAAATTTAAATAATTTGTTGAAGGTTGAATCGCTTTGTTAAAAACCCTTTTTTCTTAAAGAATTATCATTTTAGTTAAAAATTCATCACTTTGGTTGAAAACTCGATTTTTCTTGGTTCAAAATTAACTTTATTAACTGAAAATGTAACTATTCAAGTTAAAAATTAATAAGTTTTAGTTGAAAGTTTCTCTCGTTGGTTGTAAGTTTATTTACGTTGTTAAAAACTAATTTTTTTATGTTCAAAATAAATAATTTAAAATGCAAATGTAGCTATTCCATTTTTCGTTAAATTTTTTTTAATTAAAAATTCAACTAGGTACATGAGTAAAAGTTGAAATACTTTGTTGAAAATTCTATTTTTTGTTTAAAAATTCAAATGTTTTACAAAAAAATCGTATGTTCGTTTAAAAATTCAACAATTTGGATGAAATTTTTTTTCTTTATTTACTAAAAAATCATTATTTATTGAAAATAAATAAACTCTATTATGAAGTTTTACGAATTGACTTAATAGTTTTATTCTGAGTGCCTTTCTGTTCATAAATTGTATATAAAAATATGACTTCTCGGGCAACAGATGCATTTTATATTAGTTTATTCTTTCTGACACTTCCTGTTCGAAATTAAATTTTTTTTTGATATTTTCTGTTTTTTACCCTTTAATAAGATTACATTTCCTGACAGCTTTCCGGCTGATATTGAAGAAAGAAATCTCCTTATAAAAAAGAATTTTGTTTCATTAATTAAAAGTTCAGTTCAAAGTGGCTCTCGTTATCTTTCAAATAAAGAAGTTTGATGTTGTAGCGTGCAATTGTTTCCTGCACAGTGCAATACCTTGTATCTTTTAGAATAAGAAAAAAGTTCTATCGCAGCTTTGTGAAAGGATGGTCCTTTGGTTTAAAAATTTAACAATTTGGATGAAATTTTTTTTCTTAATTTACTAAAAAATCATTATTAATTGTAAATTTGTCTTTTTGATAGTAAATTCATATTTTTAGTTTGAAACTTCTTTGTATATTAATGATCAGGAAAAATGAAAAAATTTTCTGGGAAAAATCAGGGAAAAGTGAGGGAATTTTGAAAATGTTAAGTTTCACAAACACTCCGGATCAGAGAAATAGTGAAAGTAATGAATTTAATAAAGTCACTTTTATATTCGATAAGCTCAACATCAAGAATCTTAAGAACTTAGCGCACTGCAGAAAGAAGCTTGTTAGTTAATACGTTTTAGTTTAAGTACCACTCATGAAATCCGTTTCAGCTTTTAAAGTAGACCACAGGGTTCCTGCAATTTTGCATGAGTACCGGCAAAGCAAACACGAGTGAAAAAATTGTAAAGTGGCTTACGACCAACTGTCCGTGCAGTTAAATGGATGCCAATATGCTTATAAAGGGCTTTTTACTAACCATACATATATACATATATGTTAGGGTGGTCGAAAAATAAATGAAAATTTTCCATTTCCGGAGAACGAAAATATGTAATTTTTCTTTACGAAATTCAAATATTAACACGTGCCACCGGGCACATAAAAATCTCATTTAATTACCATGTAAAAATTTGGATTTTAGAAAAATTGAACTTATACTTCAGGGTTTGTTCGAAACATGACCAGTTTTTTAGGGATTACAGAGGAGTATCTACGAAATAAAACTATACTAATAATTTTAATTTTCAACCTACCGTTACTCCCCGCAAAAATGTAGTTTTTTTTATTTTTGGTTCATATTTGGGGCGCTGTGGAAGGGGTTATGAGTGGTTTAAAAATGAAAATTATTGGTATCAGTTTCGGAAATCAAAAATTTACCCATATTAATTAAATAGGGTATTGAAGTGCCCGATGGCCAAATATATCAAATATTATTTATGGATATAAAAAGAAAACGTTCGTGATGGTCTGTGCTGCCACAAAGACACTCAAGTCACGTTTAGTCACTTAAAGTCACTTTTTTAAGATAAAGTTACTAATTACTTTTTAAAAGGAAAATTATACGTTAGTTACTATAATCCACCTCATTTTAGATTTTTTCTAAAAAAATGAAACTTATATAATCTACGTATAAAATCTACAACAATCTGTGGTACGAAAATGTTATTTAATGTCAGACTTCGCATTCTTTTCCCTAAACCCCCTCTTCCCCTTTTTTAAAGAATACTTCTTTTTCCCCTTTGTTCAAGAAAATTTCCCCTTTTTTACTTTAATGCAAACTGAGTTAATGGAACCCAATAAACAAAATTTAACTATGTTTTACTGAAAACTCAAAAATAAATCCTTTTGGGTAAAAATTTTATTATATAGTTGGAAATTTCATTATTTTATTGAAACTTCAACTATTATTTTAAAAATCAATATTTTTGGCCGAAGATTCAACTTTTTTTTGTAATAACTGATCTTGGTGCAGTTTAATCTCTTTTCTTAAAAATTTCGACCACGCGATTAAAATTTAATTTTTTTAGGTTAAAAAATTAGATATTTGGTTGAAAATATAAATATTTTGTTGAAAATTCATCTCTTTGCTAGAAAGTGCAACTTTTTACTTGAAACCTCTTTAGTTAAAAATTTAACTTTCCTGGTCTAAAATGTACGCTTTTTTAATCAATGTTTTGTGTGTAAAAATTTCACCGTTTTTGTTTGAAAATATGACTGTTTTGTTGTAAAGTAATAATCTGTTTTGGTTGAGGTTTATATTTTTTAAAATATTTTTTTTTTTGTTGAAAATTCATCATTTAAGTTCGAAATTTATCTGTTTGGTTGAAAATTAAACTATTTTCTTGAAAATTCGTTTTTTTTAATAAAAATTTATTTTGTAGTAGATAGTTCAACTATTGAAATGGGAAAATCATTTTTTTAACTAGAAAATAATTTTTCTGTTTCAAAAAGTCTTTTTTTTTTTGAAAATTCAATTATTCGCTTGAGAAAATATATATTGTTTGGAAAATTCATCTTTTAGCTCAGAATTTTATCTATTTGGTTCAAAATAAATGTTTCTGGTGACCAATTAATATATTACTTTGAAAAATCATCTCTTTTGGTAGAAATTAAACTTTTTGGTTAAGGATTCAACTATTCTGGTGAATATTTGTTTTTTTGTTTGTGGCAATTCAAGTACTTGGTTGAAGGTTGAACTAATTTTTTTACCTGATTTTTTGCTACAATTTTTTTTTTAAATAATGGTTTTCAATGAAAAATTTAAATATTTTCTTATTAGTTAAAAATTAATCTATTTTGTTGAAATTGCAATGTTTTTACATAAAAGGATAGAAATTTAAAGCGTTACATATTAAATTCAACATTTTAACAACATTAATTTTATTTAAAAGAATTTATTTCAATATTCTTTTGAAAAAATACTTATAAAAAACTTTCAGGATCAGAAGTCTAAAATATTAAAATTTACAATATTCTGGTTTTGTATTTCCTGCTGTAAAGCATTGAAATATAAACATGCCTTTCTGTTCGTAAATTGTATATTACAGTATAACTTCTCGAGTAAGAGATATATGCATTTTATATTAGTTTATTCTTTGTGACGCTTCCTGTTCCAAATTAAACTTTTCTTTGATATTTTCTGTTTTTTGCCCTTTAATAAGATCACATTTCCTGACAGCTTTCCGGATGATATTGAAAAAAGAAATCTCCTCATAAAAAAGAATTTTCCTTCATTAAATAAAAATTCCAGTTCAAAGTGGCTCTCGTTATCTTTCAAATAAAGAAGTTTGATGTTCTAGCGCGCAACTGTTTCCTGCACAATGCAATACCTTGTATCTTTTAGAATAAGAAAAAAAGTTCTATCGCAACTTTGTGAAAGGATTTTGAAGTTGTGTAAAGTGGCTGGGAATTGAAAAGAAGTTGACAATCGGTTCCCATCGGTTCAGTCCGACCTTTCAAAGATATTGTAATTCTTCTGAGGAATCATCGAGAACGCAGCAGAATTTAAATATCTCGACGTACAATTCACGTCCCAGAAATTAGGTGTACATCAGTATTTTTCTTTGCACTGCTACATTTTTAAAATTAATTAAGCTGACATCCAAAATATGTTTACTCTGTACATAGGTGAAAATAAATGGCTTTGACCATCTCTTAAATATATTCTTCATTCCAAAAGCGTCGGGTTTTTATTTCGAGGGAAAATTAGTGGAATTAAACCCGTGATAAAGATACATTGTGGAACGTATTCTGTTCAGCCAGCAAAATGAGTTTCTATCCGTGAGAATAAAATTGCAGAAGGAACGGTTTTTTCGGCATTTACGGCGTGGAATCATCCGTAAATTATGTAATATTGGTGGTGCTGGGAGCGGGGGGGGGGGGGGGATTATCGTCGTCCTAGAGTTATATTACGCCACGGCCACTTTTGGACATTTTTGAACGATTATTATTTTCAGCGTCAATAAGTATTAAATTTCGTTCATAGATACATTTTTTTTCAAACAAAAAAAAAATGCTTGAAGCTGTTACTAGTATTAATTAAAATAGTCTCGTTAATTAGAAGTAAGAATTATTTGAGAGAAAACACTTTTTTTTTTAATGTGCTTAACCTAAGAAGTAAAAATTGAAATATTAACTAAAAAGTTAATAATTTTGGAATACCAATATAATAATGGAAACATCATTCTATTTAACTTTTTACTTAATGTTTCCATCATAAATATTTTATGGACATGGTGTACTATAATTCTTAGAAAAAATTAATTTTTGAGTCTCATATTATGCCATGTTTAAAACCAATTTTTCACATCAGCTGAAATAAATTTATAATAATATTAAAATTTGGCAAATTTTTGGCATTTTATATAGTTTTAATAGAGTAAAATATGGTTAAATTTTGAATGTTATTTTCTTAGTTTGACAGTTTTTGGGGAATATGGCGTACTATAACTCAATCTTATAGAAAATCCGTATATCCAAAATTATAGTTTCTAACATTAAATTTGAGTAATTTTACAATAAAGGATTGTAACAGTGTAATGAAGACTTAATGTCAGTATACTTAGATTATTTTAAAAATTTTCCATCGTTCTGTAAAAAACTATTTACCAAAACAAAATTTTTTCATAATCTTTAAAACTATTGCTACCCGCAAAATCATTCAAATTTTTTCAAGTTTATCCGATTAAGGTAATAAAATATTTGAAAAGATTCCAAGGGATGCCAGAGGATTTCCAACGTTTCACAATATTTCAAAGGATTTTTAAGGAATTTCAATGGACCTTACGAGATTTTCTAAGATGGAAAAGAAACTCAGTAATTCTAAAGGATCTTAGGGGCTCTCAATATGGCCCTTAAATGAATTTCTCAGGATCCCAAAAGCTTTCATAGAACTTTAAAAAGATCATGAGATTTCCAAAAATATCATCAGATTAAAAAAATAGAAGGATTTAAAACAGGGGTCTTCAGCGAGGAGAAAATGGGTCCCAAATACTCATTTGCAAGACGTTTCGTTTTCACAACTACGGAAACAAAATATGTAGTAAATGAGTATTTGGGACCCCATTTCTCCTCGCTGAAGCCCCACTTAAAATTATGACAATTTTTAAAAGAAATTTGAAAGCAAAAAGGAAGATTTTAAAAGATTTAAAAAAAAACTTTCAACATATTAAAAAGTGTCAAGGGATTTCAAAATATTTCAATATGATGGAAATATTTATGGATATTTTAAATTGTTTCAAGCAAGTCTAGAAATATTAAAAAATTTAAAGGAATATGAAGAGATTAAAAGATTCCAAGGAATTTAAATAGATTGCAAGAAATTTTAGGGATTTTCTAGATTTTAGAATATTTTAAAAGATTACAGGGAATTCCCAAGAGCCTTAACAAAGTTCAAGGGATTTCTGAAGATTTCAAAGGATTGCAAAATGTCTGAAAGTATTTTTAAGTATTCCAAAGAAATTTAAAGAGATTTAAAACATTTCATGAAATTTTATGAGAGTTTCTTATAGCTTCACCGGATTTTAAGGAATTTTATAACATTCTAATAAAATTAACAAAAAAATCAGAAGAATTAAGGAATTTCAAAGAATTTCAAAGATTTTCGAAGATTTTGAAAGATTTAAAATTTTCTAAAAAGTTTTCGAAGCATTTCAAAGATTTTAGGGTATTTTAAAATCTTTCAAGAAATGTTCAAAATCTTTACAAAAATATACAGCGATTTCAAAGAGTTTTATGATATTAAAAAGAATTTATTCACAAGAATTCAGGGATATCAAAGGGTTTTAAATATTTTAAAAGATCTTCGAATATTTCGAATATTACCTTCAATTTCGCTCCATTTTTAAATGAGTAATCGCGTTTCAAAGTCAGCAGAGATGTTAAATAGTAATTTCGCTGATCATCCCGACAATTTTCGACGGTAGGGTATATTTGGTAATTCGTAGGTCTTAGGTAGTAAGTAACTAATGTTGTTATTTTTATAAAACACGGCTAAAAATGTTGGAAAAAACTATGTTACATAGGCGGGAGGGGGGGGGGGGCGTCAAGCCACTTTGTAAAAAATGTATTACCAGAGGGTCTAGCGGAGGGAAAATCGCAAAAAACCAAGAAGTTTATTTAACCGGAAAGACCGGAATGAAACCGAGGGAAAACTCGGAAATGTTATTTAGGATCATCAAAGCTTTTTGATGATTGTTTAAGTTCTTTTAGTGTTAATTATATGAGAGTTAACTTTTTTTCTTCTCTTGAATAGCTTCAAAGTTATTAGAATTTTTTATAAAAAAGATAGGTACATTGCATTTCTTTAATTATTATTTAAGAAGATGTTGCAAAATAGTGCAAATGTTAGTTTTTCTCTTAAAATCTAATTAAAGGCTAATTTAATAAAAATTTGAAAAATTTTATGTAAAAAAATTCGAAGATATTTCAACATTGGAAAAATAATAATACAAATGAAATAAACATATATTATATATAAATTGGATAGAAACCTCATAATGACTTACTTCATATATTTTACAAACATATTTTTTTGCAGCAGAAAAATTTAAAGAGAATGGTAATAACTGGTGCGATTTTATATAAATTTACATTTAAAATGATTTCAAGGACATGGCAAAGTATTAAATATATTAGATTTTGTTTAAAGTTTAAGAAAACATGGGAATTTGCACTACTTTTACAATATCTCTTTAAGATTTGATGGAATTCTTTCATCCTAGGGCTCATTTTATAGAAAATTTTTATAGCTGTAGATTCGATTAATATTTATAATTTTAGTTTATCATAAATAAATAATGATTTTCTTTACGACACAAATATATTGTATTCTTCTGTTTAATTTCCTACTTCTCTGCGTTCATTTGGGAAAGCGGTCGCGTTCTCAGATGATAAGGTTGTAAATAAAACAAAAACATTATTTAGACCAAAAATACTCATTCGTAGAGTAATGAAAATAACAGAAGAAAAGATTTGGAAAGTCCAAAATGAGCCTATGCCAGGTTTTCTGTGCATTTGTTGACCTAAAAAAGGCGTTTTTTTACAAGGTAGATAGTAGTAAACTTCGGGAAGTGCTTGAAGAATATGGAATAAATGGATGGCTCCTACAATCTATAAAAACAATATATACGGGTAGCAAAGCGAGTGTAAGGGTGAATGGGGAAACTAAGTGACTTGCAAAGAATGTTGAATAAACTGAAGGCAAGCATGAAAAGCATGGGTTCGAAGGTAAGAGTGAGAAGGCAATATGCTACATTGTATTAAATGATGAGAGAGTTGAACAAGCTGATAGATTCGTATACCTTGGTAGCTTATTTAGTAGGGACGGGAAGATAGATGAGGAGTTAGATAGACGCATAAACGAAGGTAACAAGGTTATTGGTAGAGCAGGCCCCCTTATCAGAAGTAAAAGTATATCAAATAAGGCTAAAATAGCAACCCATTATTCTATATTTGTACCGACTGTACTGTATGGCAGTAAGGCATGGACGTATGAAGAAAAAGATAAGACTAAAATTAACGCGATTGACATGCGGAAGAGACACTAGTTGACACGTGGGAAAGAAATCGGTTAAGATGGTTCAGGCATGTTGAGAGAATGAAGGATGAACGGCTAACGAAACAAGTGTATCAAGGTAAAGTAAATGGCAGCTTGCCCAGAGGCAGACCGCGAAAAGAATGGTTAGAATGTTTGAATGAGACTCTTGTTAGAAAAACATAAGAAGCCATAGAAACACGACAGCATTCATTAAAAAATGCATGGACGTGAAAGAAGCTAGATAAGTATGCCAGGACAGAAAAGTATGGCGGCAAATAGTTAATAAAAAGAGTGTCAGTAGAAAGAATGACGTCTTAAAAAAAAGTACCTTGGATGCTAATGAACCCAAGTGGGGAACCTTACAGGACGACTTTGTGAGGATCTTCACTTGGGTGATTGCTAGAGAGATTGATCATTGATCTGGGTCGAAGCAGTGTTGCGGAATAAGCGTGTTATTTAAATAAATAACACGAGAATTCCAGATCAATCTAAAAATTCTATAACCCCTTCCTCACACTACTCCCCTTCCCACCGCGTAAGTCACGTCTACCCCGAAAGGGAAACGGCTTAATGTTTTAATAATAATAATCATCTTCAAATTGTTCGCGTGGAAAAAAGGTAGAAAAAAACAGTGAATTACAAATTTTCTGATCTCTAGACATCCTGGTTACATAATCGAAATAACAGAATAACAGAAATAACTGGTAAACTGGAAACATTACAGGTAATTGTTCAAGGAGGGTAATAGTCAGCTGATTACTCTGAACTGGTGGCTCCTCACAGAAATAACTCGTAAACTCGAAACGTTGCAGGTAATCGGTCAAGCAGGGTAATACTGAGCTGATTACTTAAAAAATGAGGTAAGCTTTTTCTACGAAAAGTTTACCTCAGTTTGTAGTACCTGCCTCGCATTTACCCTGCTAAACTGTGCTATTATGTGAGGGTCAGTTTCAGTTGTAGGATAGGATACACTTGTAACATTCTGTTCGATCGATTGCCAGTTTTTGTAGTTGGAAAAGGGTATGTTTGCTCAATTAGATGAAATATAACGATGTACTTTTGAAAAAGCTTAATCTGCAAAAGAAGGCTGAGTGGATTATAGCAACCAGCAGCAGCAGCAAATGGTATCGGAAATCTCTCGAGGAGGATAATTGCCTGCTTGTTCCATGAAACGTGCTCGGGCAGTGGGATGGTTGGACAGAGTAACACTGGAGCGTTTAGTGCATCGATGCATAGGCAAGCACACCAGATAGGGATAGGCGGACCATTGGTGCTTCGGATTCTACCTAGAAGTAGATAATGGAAACCTGGTCTCTACGTCACATTACGTGAACGAGCAAGTGAATGCTTTCATCATTCAAATCGATCACTCAAGAGGGGAAAGTAAGTTCACTCGAGAATCCGGAAAAGATAACTCCACAAGATAGAAATGTCGCGGTTCAAATTTATCTTAAATTGATCACAAAAGTATGTACTTGGGAGCGTTTGCTTTCTTCTCTCTAATTTTCAGGAAACAAATAGTTACATTATTTGAATTATTACTTACTTACTTAGTGGCAGGGCTGCCACACAGTTACTGTAAGTAGTTCTCGTGCAAATGATCAGGTCTCTGAATGAAAAATGTCTATGATTTTAAAAAATCGAAATAATATTATCGAACATTTAAAAAAATTAAACAACATTATTTTCGATGAAAAGGTCTTGAAAGTACGAACATAATTATTCCAAAAATAGTTTTTGTAGTTAAATGTTTTCTTTTTGTCACTTATTGCAAAATATTAAAAAAATGTTCGATTTTATTAAATCATGGCATTTTGTCATAAAAAAGACCTTGCTTGTAGCTCTATTTTTCCCAATTTAGAAAGTGAGTAAATAATCTTCAAATATAGTAATTTGTTTAAACAATTTCAAACAATAGTTTTAACGGTTTTAGACACGGAAAAGTTTAGTTTCAGAATTGGAGACAGTACAGTTGTAAAGAATGTTTTCTTCGAAAAATAAGCAATCCTTTAATAAAATACGACCTTTTTTAAAATTGGCAAGATGCGATACTGAGATCAAATTCGATAGCTATGTCTAACTTATGTTCGGACAACTACTACTTAAGTGACTTTCAGTTACTATTTCCTCAAATTACTTTTGAGTCACTTTTTTAAGACCGAGTCACTATAGGTTCAATTTTAAATTAAATGATCACATTTATCACTTTTCTTTCAAAAATTTAAATTAGAAAAGCCAAGGATTAACCGAACTATTGCATCCAATTGTGTCCTTGTTTCTGAATTTTATTTATTTATTTGGAATATAAAAGCAGTCGCCATGAATTTTTTGGAATTTCCTCAAAATTCACTGATTTCAATGGATCTTTTTTGTGTATATATTTTTTTATTTCACCCTAAAGACTGTTAAATTCACCATGAATTCTTATGAATTTCATCAGATTCTCATTCGCGAATTCTATTCACTCCCTTTCATCTGAATTCAATGGATTTTTCGGATTTGAAGAACTTTGTTCCATTTACGTGAATTATTTTGAATTCATCTTGAATTTGTATGAATGTTCTCGAAGTCCGTCGAATTCTTCTAATTTCACTCCAATTTTACTAAAATCAGTGAAATATGTTAACTTTTATTCGATTCATAAGAATTCGTTAAGACTTTACTCTGAGTTCTGTATAATTTATCCTGAATTCCTTTCAATACATTTGAACCGCAAAGCGGAATTTTTTATTATGTTTTGTGAAATTTGTTTTGATAATCTTGTAGGACTGTCGAAAATCAAAGTTTTTCTTCTTTTGACTTCTTTTTTATATCATGCGTGGCTTGGCTTAAAATGCTAATTTTCGTTGTATTTTGAAAATTCTCTAACTAAGAATTTCCTTTTATCGCAAAAAGTTTTTAGAATAAATGTTTCGAATTTACGATTACTACGAATAACCCTACATTGAATTTTGAAATCTTGAAAAAGTATGGTCTCAAACATTTTCAAAATGATGTAACTTTTTTTAATTTTCATCCAAAATAGCTTACTAACGATTTTTTCCTTTCTCTTTACACCCTTAAAAAGTGTGCTAAAGCACAATCGAATCCGTGTAGTCTTTCAAAAGTTATCTGGCATACATACGACAACGACGGCAATGCCAGGGAGATATACACCAACGTAAAAACTATTTTTCTGACTCAAGAGGTCCTGAAAACGTCGACATTTGATGGAATCCGCGAAATTCATTTTTTAATGAAACCGATAGCTTCTTATTAGGATGAGAATGTAAAATTATTTAGTGTTTCGAATAAAATCTTTACTTTTTTAAAAGTAAAATGTTAACTAGACTTTGAAGAAATATTGAATCCTATAATATTCATAGAATAAATCCGGAACAGCTGGACCTGAAAGCTTGGATGCTGACGTGGACGAAGTGGCTCGAAAAATTGCGATGACAAGGTTCTTGATTTTCTTGAAATAAGATTTCCTCTTGATTTTCAAAGAACTCAGAAAAGATGCAGAAAAAGAACTTTCAGCGACTTGCCTTGATTCTCCAGGATCGAGTTTGTTTCGCAATTTTTGATAAAATCACTTTCAAGTGTTCGTAATTTTAAATTAAACTTTGAATGCTTCATACATTTTTTCCATGTGCATTGTGTTAAAAAAATGTTTAAAAATAAGTGATTGGTTTCTAACAAAAAATTTTACTCGAAATTTGGAAGAAAAAGAATATGACGAGTCATGTTAAAGTCCTCCTTGGGAATGTACTTCTAAAATTTTTTTGCAGCCACAGTGGCATGTGGCATGGCCTAATCGACATTTTTTAAAATTTAACCTTCGACATTCAATTAACAATTGGCAACAGAATCACACATTTTTTATTGACATGTAAAAATACAATTTTTAAAATTTTAAGATCTAAGAATTGGAAGCGTGAAAATAAACTTGGAAAAAAAATCCTCCTAGATTTTAAAATGGAAAGAATTTAACAAACTTACGACCTTTTTAAAAAAATTATGAAGAAATCTCTAGAATTTCGAAAGCAGAAATTTGTAGCAATTCTGCAATTTAGTGGAAGCAAATGGTTGTAACTTTCAAGCCGTTACGGAGTAGCTGTTATCACGAGTGTAGATTATTATTATTATCATTATTATTATTATTATTATTATTATTATTATTATTATAGATGGGTAGGGTCATAGCACTGAGGTTAGCTCAACGAGTGTAGATATTATGAGACTATAAACAAATACGACCGCACTAAAGTGTGCAATATATTATTATGAAAATATGCTACAGCTCTATTTTTTTAAACTTTTTGCATAGAAAGTTGTTACTAACTTAATACTAAACTCACTGCTTTAGTTGCAAAAAAATAATCGGTTCTGAAGACCGTGAAACTCTACAGAAAATCTGGCGGTTTGGTGATATTGCGGCTTAAGTAATAGTTGTCATCCTTTAGAACTGAGTTTCCAATGGAACCCTGTTTAAGATTATTATTTACTTCGTCGATATTGGATAGATTTCGATATAAAAAAATATATCTGCAGTCTTTATTACATTTTTCTCAGTCTCTATTGGGACTGATACTATCGGTTCCTTTGGAACAATTTATCATTTTAGGCTCCTCTGAAGGGAAGAGCAGTTCCTTTTTTCTGCAGTTTCCTTAGAACCAATAATCGGTTCTAATACAAACCCTAGTTTTTTCCCTGTTGAGTCCCGAAAGTAGAAGTTATGTTTTGTAACTGAACCAAACAAAAGTATGATTTCTGGTTTTCGGCTATCGTAAGCTAATGCTGTTATAGTTTATATATCGTATTTTTGGCTTCCGGATGTCAATGACTCTCATCACTGTACACTTTCCGAATCATAATGATAGTTTCCGAACATGAATGACAAAGTTTTGTTTTGCGTAACTAGGTACAAAGTTATAGCCCAAGTCGGATACTTTTCGGACACACCTTGTATGTACAAACTAAGGTGATTATAAGCCATATTCTTTATCTGACATAATTTTTCTAATCGCTAATGACTAGAAAGTACTTTTTACTCACACGTATCGAGAAGCGAGTTTGTTGGCCCGCTCTCAGGCATGAAAGTAGACCGAAATCATAGGGGTGTTTTTCTAAATATTAATGAAACTGCGTTATTCAAACCTTATGTTCATGTAAATTCTTTCAATTGTTTTCCAAAACTGTTTCCACTTGCTCTTTTGACCTAATGTTGGCGTAGTTGACGTTGGTTTTTTATTGTTTTCAAATAATTTAATAGGGTTTTAAAATAAAATAAGTTTTACAGTTAGAAACATATTATATATTATATGTTTGCAGCTTGATTTTTTTAGATTTTAAATTAGTCTGAATTTGGGTTACATTTGCTTCTTCAATATTACTTATAATAATACTTAAATAATTATGCTTTCCCAATTTGAATCCAGTATGATCGTACCGGTATATTGATCTTATATAGCAGAATTAAATTTTCAGAATCTTTACGAAAGATTCTATTTGGAAGAAGTATTTTGCCATTTTGATAAGAAAGGCCTCAGAGGAGGGTCATTGATTTAGGTTTAACTCCCTTTGTGAAAGGAAGAATCTGACTATAGAAAAATCATCTTATTTTTGTTTTTACTAGGTGACAAATCCTTTTAAACTAGAGTTTGTACTTCGTATTTAAATTCGGTCCCCCGGGAGCTAAACGAGTTTCAATCTTGTTATTCATCGATCTTCCTTCAACTGGAGTTCGATCCTTTCGAGGGAAGCTTCATAAGAACTAATACGCTAAGTAAGGTAAAATTCCTAGAAAGATAAACGCGATAATATAAATGATATATAAAGGTATAAAGAAGGAGAATATGAAATAAAATGATCAAGAGAATCTTCAGAGAAAACCTTCAGGAGAAATAAACTTGTAATTTACTTTCCACCGTATCGCACCGGATAGTCTGGGTTGCTGCAGACCAGACAAAGGAAAACCGACAAGAGAGACTTGTACGACTCGTATCTATGGAATTGCATAGAGTTGCAAACTGCATTCGGTGCTGCGTTTAATTGTAGTGAGGCCGGAAAGACGAAACGGCTATTGTAGCAGATCGTGTTCTCTTAAATATGCATTCCCCTTTCCGTTTTTCTGCAATAAAAACATCTGCTGTTTCCATTCTCTTAAGATATATGTAAAGTAACGCCTAGAATATAAGAATCTACAGTAGTTATCTTTTTCCTCATCGCAATCACGAGTGAGCAATTTTTTAAAAATAAAATAATTTTTAACCCACCAAAAGTTCAAAGTGAGCTAAAAATAGAGGTTTACCTCCTAATTTTGGAGTTATTAATAGATTAAAATATTATACAACGCTTGAAAATTAAAGAAGGTTGCCCTATTTATAGGGGACAATGTAGGATATACCTGAAATTAAAGGTTGAAATGTAAATGATGTAATCCTGCTTCGAATGGAAGTTACAATTCTTAGGAGAAAGGTAAATTGCAGATCGCGAATTGGTGGATTGATTGGCTCATTGCATTCGGAAAGCTAAATAAACTTGTTTATACGAGCGCTCTTTGATTTCCCTAACTACCCTTCGACGAATTTACATGGTCGAAATACTACACCAATTTAGCGAGAAAACAAAAGCTCGTCGATGCCCGTTGTAGTTTCATAGAGAAGTACGATAGTAGTATTACGCGTTTAAGTTTTGCGAAAGTTTCAGTTGACACAGGGTGGAAGTCGCTGGAGTTAGGGAGACAGGCGCTAAACTCTCCTCAGTTTCAGGGGGACTTAGTTTGTTGTACGGTTACAGAGTTAAGCGAAAACTGACCGCAAAACATTCCCTGACCATCCGGGTGGACCCGAGCAAAATCAGATAATGGTTCTAACTGATACGTGATTATTGGTTTAAACTGGACAGTAACTGCTCAAGAAAGAGAACTTGTAATTGAAAAATCTCTTGAGTCTAGAGTTATCAATTATTATTATTATTATTACACCATTAAGCCGTTTCCCTTTCGGGGTAGGCGTGACTCACTCGGTAGGGAGGGG
>JAAAKG020054835.1:27356-42564 GCA_010014905.2 Druon quercuslanigerum | reverse complement strand
TGTGGGGGGGCGGGGGGGGGGGGTGTTAACACAGAATGTGGCATCACACATGGAAAATATAAATGTGAATAACAGTTTTTTGAAATACCTGAAAAATTTAAGATTAGTGATTTAATTTTACGTGTAAAGCATCTAAATACAGACTTCGCACTCTTTAAATATATATAACTTTGAACATATATTACCTGATTAAATAAATCTAACTATTTTGCGTTGATAGTTAATTCTTTTCAATTGAAACGTCTTACTATCATATTTTATTTTAAGAACTAATCTCTTTTGGTTGAACATTTAATTTTTTTGTCGAAAATGCAATAATTTTGTTAAAAGTCATCTTTCTTTTTGTTAAAAAATCAACTAATTTAGTTAAATATTAATGTATTTGGTTAAAAATTAAACTATTTAGTTGAAAACACGTTTTTTGGACCAAAACATTTTTTGTACTGAAAATTTAACTACGTTCTGTTTTCTTCTGAAAATTGATTTTTTGTTAAAGTCAACTGTTTTGTTTTGGTTGAAGGTTACAGAGTAGTTGAAACTTTATTTTTTTTAGATTCATTTTTTAACTGCAAATCTAACTTTTTCATTTTTTGATATAAACTTACCCGTTTTAGTTGAAAGTTTTTTATACTTATTTTGTTGAAAATTTGTCATTTTTGGTATATAATTAATCTTCTAACTCAGTTTCTTAACTAAAAATATAACTAATCCACTTTTGGTTGAAAATTAATCGTTTTTATTTGAAAATTCAACTATACAATTTTTCATTGTGAATTTGTCTTCTTGATTGAAAACTCAACTGCTTGGTTAGAAGTTGAACTGCTTTCGTAAGCATTCATTTTTTTGGTTAAAGATTGAACTGTTTTGTAGAAATGTCGTTTTTTCTAAACTGAAAATATAACTTATTCCACTTTTCGATGAAAATTAATCGTTTCAGCTGTAAAATTCAACTATTAACCTTTAATTGTGAATTCAACTTTTTTATTCCAAAAATGAACTATTTGTTTAAAAAATGAACTACTTTGTCAAACATTCATTTTATGGGTTGACTCTTAAACTATTTTGTCGAAATTTTGTTTTGTTTTGAAATTCATGTTTTAACTGAAAATTTGGCTATTCAATTTTTGGTTCAAATTGATGGGCTTTAGTTGAAAAATAATGTATTTGATTGAAAATTCGTCTGTTTTGCTAGACAATGAATCTTATTAATAAAAAATTCAACTACTTTGTTGAAAGTTGAACCACTTTGTTAAAAATTATTTCTACTATTTGAAAATATCTCTTTGGTTGAGAAATGTACTATTTTGTTGATAATGCGTTTTTTTTGTTTAAAATCAATTTCTTGAACTCAATGTTTTGGTTAAAAATGAAACTGATATGGATTGAAGTTTAATCTTTTATGTTTAAGAATTCAAACAATTGGTTTAAGATTCAACTATTTGGTACAAAATTCCACTAATTTGTTGAAAATTGATCCCTTACGCTTGAGTGTTCAACTATTTGGTTGTAAATGCAATTGTTTGGTCTAAAGTTAATTTTTGTTTGTTTGTTCAAAATTCAACTATTTTGTTGAAATTGCAATATATTTCGACTTGAAATTTTAGGCGTTTCATAACGAATTACATATGGTATACATTCATTTTATTAAAAAGAATTCATACTTTTAATATTTCCCTATTTTTTTCAGCCGTGAATTATATGTTTTGTGTTTTATTTTAGGCGTTTAATAAATAAAAATCGAGGAAAAAAGGTTGTACTTAAGGGGATGATTGTTATTATGAGTTCATGATGTTTTGTGGCAAAGAAGGGGAGCGGTGGAAAAAATTTTAAAATAGCGTAACGTAGTTTCCGAACAAACCTTAATCTGGAATTTGTACAGTAATTTTTTTAATTTTTACTAGATGTGGTTTGAAACCGACAAGAAAGAGTTGATTCTTGGACAAATGCTTTGTCTAGAAGGTAGCGAGAAGAAGCCGAAACTCGGAAAGTGCCATGAAATGGGTGGAAATCAGGAATGGCGTCATAAGGGATCGGTAAGTACTTGTTCAATATTATTAATTTTTGGCTTTGTGACTTTGTGATCTGTAAATGACGAAGAAGATTTAGATTTCCATCAGACAAAAATATGTATCAGGGAAAAAGATGAAATGTACCAAAAACTTGTTCTAGAATAAATAACTGAAGAGGGCCTATATATGGAGCTGTAACATCTGATTAAATTCTAAATCTTCTTCATTTACGGACCAAAAAGCCACAAAGCCAAAAATTAATATTTTTACTGAGAGTCGAAAAAATCCGCGAACAATTTACTTGTTTATTTATTTTTAAGTTTGTTTCATTATTATTTTTCTAAGATTCTTGAGAAAATTCAAAAAGATTTTTTAAGATTTCAGATATGTCAAATCCAAATTTAAGAAAAAGCCTATTTTAAACCAATTAGTTTATTTTTCAAGAAAAAAATACGAATTCTCGACAAAAAATGTAATGCATAATTGATATTTCAGCTATAAAAGATTTTAATTATAAATAAAAAACAATTGATCTTATAAAAAAACGAACTTTTAACAAGATTGTTGAATTTGCTACAAAATAATTTAATTCTCAACCAGAAAATATGAATTCTAAACAAAAAAGTTAATTTTCAAACAAACAGTTGCATTGTTAACCAAAAACGATGGAATTTCTACCAAAAGAGATGCATTTTAAAACATGTTTTAAATTAACTTAAATTATTCCAAAAATGTATAGAAATCTTTTGAAATCTTTAAACATTAATTTAGAAAAAAATCATTTGAAATTTTCCCAGGTATCTTACGGAAATTTTGTTGTTGTTTTGAATTTCCTGTAATCTTCTTTAGATTGAAATTATTGTTGAATCTTTTAAAAACTTCTAGAACTTCTAAATATCTTTTAAAATAACTTTCTTTTTCGACATATATACATATTATCCTTAAAAATTAAAATTAATCTTCTGAAATAAAGCATAAATAACTAGTTAAATATTTTCCCAGAAATCTTATTGTGGCTACCAGTAATTTTCTGGTGACCGGTACCGAATTTTTTTCACTGGTACCGCCTATAAATTAAGATAAATTATCTTTTTTATCAATTAAATTAATTAATTTGATTAATTAAGATAAATTAAGATATTTTAAGTTGTCAATGGTTTAATTTTTCTCATCTGTTTGAAGGTGTAAAAAAGTTTACCAACTGTGGTGTGGGAGAAGCAGAATTATTTCCAATATTAAAAAATCATTGACAATTAAAATTGTCTTTTATAAATAATGTCGATACACATTTAAAAACTAATTTTATCAGAAAATAAATTTACTTGCTTGGAAAATTTAATTTACAAAATTGATGGTGCAGAAAATTTCCTAATCTTCATCAATAGATAAACAAACTGAAAACAGCCACTAAAACTCACAATGACACAATGTCATAACCAATCAGGTTTTAAACATCAATTTATGCGTGATCTCATTATTTTCAATACAAAATATTAAATATATAAAAAAGAAATGAAAATATAAATTTTTAACAAGAGTTACACTACGAACCGAAGAGATTAATTTTAAACTAAAATTATCCTACAGAGTATACCGTGGGTTACGGTAACCCAGGCCTTTTCTTAACCCACACTTTCTTCTAGTTTTATTTTTCTTTTTGTTTTGTTTAAATTATTTTTTATTATTATTTTAAAAACCAGCGCGATAATACTGACGGTATTTTCTTTCCATTAAAAAAATCGTTGAACTTGATTGAATAGATTTGGAGATATAAGCCTTCAAAGTTGGCGGGTTAACACAACCCTCGGTGCACTCAATGGGAGAAAAATAAACTGTGTACACAGAGGGTTAAGAATCTTTAACCAAACTATTTAAATATTTTTATTTTATATAAAATAGGGCTGAATTCATCCAAACAGACGAATTCTCAACAAAATAGTTGAATTTTCAACCAAAAATAATTTTAATTTTAAACCACAGTTGCAATTTTAATAAAAAAGTTTAAATTCCTACCAAAGGAGATAAATTCTAAAACCAAAAAGAAAATTTTTTTATTTCATTTTTCTTATTCATTGTTTATTTGCTTTAAAGTTGTATCAATATAATTTTTTAAGTTTCTCAAGATAACAATTTTAAGGCAATTTTTTTTTTATTTGTAGAATTTTTTAAAATCTCAGAAAAAATTTTGAGTCAGTTTAAAAGATATTTATGAATTTTGAACGCTTGGACCAATTTCCAAAGTTCTTTGGAATGTCTTCAAAATTTAAATAAATTGGAATTTTTTCTAAATTTATTTTTTAATTCTGAAATTTTTGTTAAAACTGCCTGAAAACTTCCAGATTATTGTTCTACAATTTAAAAAATATTTGGAGATCTTTATAAACATTTTCTTAACAACAATTCTGTCAAATAAAAAATCCTTTAAAATTCTTCCAAAAGTCTAAGGACATTTTTTTCAAACCTTTCGAAACATTTTGGTTCGAAATCTTCAAAAGTCTAAGTTTTGTTTTAAATTTTGTTGACATCTTTTTAGGTTTTATTTTCTAATCTTTTCATAGCTTCCAAATATCTCTTAAACTTATTCAAATTTTCTTGAAAATGTTGTATTCGTAAAATCTTAAATAAATTTTTGGTTTAAATTAATTGAAATTTTCTCTGGAATTTTAGGAACAAAAAAATTATATTGAAACCTTTCAAAATTCTTAAACAGTTAAAAAAATTTCTTTTAAATTAAAAAAAATCTACATTTTGTTAATTTTTTTGTTATTGAAATTTTTTATTATTTCCAAATCTTTTCAAAAATTCGAAAATTTCTAAATATCTTTTAACATATTTCAACGTTTTCATGCAAAAATTAAAAAAAAAAGTTGCCTTATAATCAAAGCTTGAACGATAATTAAGATCTTATGAAGAATTCTTTTAAAAACTTCAAATTATAGTGTGGTAGCAGAACGTTCAGAACACAAGTATTTCCCGATATTAAAAAACGTTTACAATTGAAATGTTCTTTTAAATGAATAAGGTTTAGAAACATTTAGAAATAAATTTGAGCAAGGTGTTATGAACAAACCTTTTGTCATTTTTTAAACATTTCGTAAGAAAGTATGGAACAGAATTGTTGCCTTTATTATTAACGAATCATTTACAATTTAAACTTTCTTTTTTAGAAATAAATTTTTAGAATTACAATTCCTGATTTGGAAATTGTGATTTACAAAATTGCAGGAAAAAATAAAAGAACAAACTGAAAAGGATTATATAAACAAATGACCTCTGTACATTTTTATTGGCATCAATGGTAACATAATTGAAGGAAAATTGAGATAAAAAATGATGTTCTTTTAGACTTTAAACTTAATATATTTGGTGACACAATTTGAGATTTAATAGAAAATAAATAGAAAAGAAGGGGGGAGATGGCACCTAAAAATGTAATGACCATGGGCGCATTTTCCCTTAACCATGCACTGTCTGCATACAATATGTTTATTTTTCTGTTTTTGGTTTATTTTTCAGAAAGAAACTGCGATTTACAATTTGGCCGCAGGTACATGTTTAGGTGCTCTGCATGCAAATAAAGGTGCTCCGATAAGTATGGATTTGTGTACAAAATACGACAAATCGTTGATTAGTTGGAATCTCATTCGCTCAATATTTGCAGGTAATGAAATTAGATGATATAAAAGATCAAGAATTAGGATAATAGATTACACTAATCGAGAATTTTCTGTCTCGACTCAACTTAACGTTTATTAAGTCATATTTTTTATAGAAATAAATTATTGTTTTCCATGACATTTAGGGTATAGTACGCAGTATTAATACTTTCTTAAAGTTTAATTTTTCTGCTGGTGTTTTGTTGAAAAGCTACTGAATTATTTTGAAACAAATAATGTTTAGGGATTTTGTACTTTGTTTATTGAAAATTATATTTGTTATTAAAACTATATTGGCAATATTTTCAGAATGCTTACCTACAGAGAATAGGAAAGTACGAGTTTTTCCTTGTACGGCAGACGTTTTTATTATGAATTTTGAAGGTCTTTACAGGTTTCCAATTTTTTTTACTTGTAAATTTTACTTTTAATATAATTAATGTAATCCATTTTGCTGTTTGTCTGCGGCGTAATGTTTTATGAATCGCGCTGAAGGATCGGATATATTTTCAATCCATTTGGGCATCCAGAAGTAGGGAATGAGACTGTTTGCTTGGTTTTCAAAATGTTTCTCAAAAACTTTTCTGTAAAAAAAATAATTCATATCACTGACTCTCAGAAAAACAAACAAAATATATCAACATCTAAAGACTGCACAGTCTTTCCTCTATACCTATTTTTCCCTTTTTTTTAAAAAATTACTCTTTTTCCTATATTTTTCAGAAATCTTCCCCTTTTCTCCTTTTTTCAAGGGGTTTTCCAGATTTTTCACATATTTTCCAAATATAATTTCTCATAATACGAACCCATTCAAATATGTCGCATTTTTAAAAACAATCAAGTTGAAATATGTATACAGTTTCGAAAATTTATTATAAATAATGTTTTTTTCAGATTTTAGAGATTCAATTAATATGTTTAATTTAGAAAGCTTTGTCAAATTATAGTACACGATATTCCTAAATATATTAAAACCATCGATTAATTAAATAATTAAATAATACTAAAATCATAAAGAATAATTTCTTAAATTTGCCTGTCCAAGAATTTGAATATCTATACTGCAGTGCATATTAAGGTAAAATTAATGTGGTTACTATATTAAATTCAATTTAAACCGTTTCAAATTCTTAACTGTTCAAGTAAAAATAATGCATTTTCAAAAAAATATATAATTTTTTAACTAAATTATTGAATTTTCAATAAAAAAGATTAATTTCCTATAGAATAGAATAGAATAGAAATATAGAATAGAAATAGAATAGAAATCCCTGAATTTTCAATCAAAAAGATGAATTTTCAACAAAATACATGAATCTTTAACCAAAAAAGATAAGTTGTCTACCAAAAATTGAATACTTAAATTTTCGGTAAAAAAATTAATATTCAATTAAAGACATGAAGTTTTTAATAAACTGATTGAATATTCAATTGCAATAGTTACATTGTAAGTTGAAAAAATAGTTAATTTTTCAAACAAGTTATTAATTTTCAACTAAGATGATGAATCTTCAACTGAGAATTTTAAATCAAAAAGATGAATTTTCAACTAAAATTATGAATCTTTTTCTACAATAATTGAATTTTCAATTTAAAAGATGAATATTCAATCAAGAAGATCAATTTCAAGCAAAAAAGACAAATACTCAAAAAAATACATGAATTTTCACCTAAAAAAAGAGAAATTGTCAATCAAAAATTGAATAGCTAAATTTTTAGTCAAAAAAATTAATGTTCAACCAAACAAATTAATTTTCTTTTAGAATGGTGGAACATTCAACTGAACTAATTATATTTTCAGTAAAAAAAATAAGACGAATTTTGAATAAAGTACATGAATTTCCAACTAAAAATATAAATAGTCAACCAAAAATTGGATACTTAAACTTTCAAACAAAGTAATTAATTTCTATGCCAAAAAAGACAAATTTTCAACAAAATATAGAAGTTTTATTTAAAAAGGATAAACTGCCAACTAAAATATGAAATAGTTCAATTTTCAGTTTAAAAAATTATTGTTTAACCAAACAGATGAATTTTAAACTAGAATGGTGGAATATTCAATGGATATAGTTAAAGTGTCAGCAAAAAAATTCTTTGATAAAATTATTGTAGGTATTATTAAATTTAATATAAAACCATTTTTAACAAAATAATTAATGTTTCAAACAAAATCTCTGTTTTTTAAAAAGGCAACATGTTTGGTTAAAAAATTAATCTATTTTCATTGAGAATTCAAATTTGTTGTAAAAAATTGTCTTTTTAGCTTGAAAATTTAACAGTTTTGATTGACATTTTTTTACTACCAAATTTCTTTGGTTGATAATTTGTCTTTTTGGGTAGATAATTCGTTGTTTTTGCTAAAAATGTATTTTTTTATGTTCAAATGCTAATGTAAGGTTGAAAATTAATCTGTTTTGGTCGAGGATTCAAGTATTTTGTTGAAAATTCGTATTTTTTGGTTTAATTAATCTGTTTTTGAAAATTAAAATATTCTTCGAGGAAAATACTAAGTATTACGTTTTATCGGAAAGAATTAACCTTTTTTTGGTTTAAAATTGAACTACTTGATTGAAATTTTAACTACTGTGTTAAAAATTAATTTTCTTCGTTGACATTTCATCTCGTTCCTTGAAAACTTAACTATTTTGTTACAAATTATTTTTTTTCCGCCTGAAAATAAATTTTTTACCTGAATATTTGACTATTTCACTTTTGTTTGAAAACTGACATTTTTTATTTGGAAATTCAATTAATTAAAATAATTTAATCCCCTATTTTCGTGAAGAATCACCCTATTTTTAGAACATTTTGGGCTGTGCAGTCAGCATTTATGATCTTCGTAATTTAAACTCACCTGTAGTAAAGAGCCTCTTTTGTTCTTGGTGTACAATGTGGATATTTAGTTGCTGCTTCTTCCAATTCGTTGTTATCTACACGATTTTCAATAATTTCCTGAATAATTTGGAACAAAGATTTTTTAACAGATGTGACACCATCACTGAATGCTTCTTTATGTCTCCACAAGACATTCTTAGGTAGGAGATCCGTCTCTTCAAACGCAGATCGAAGAAGGTGTTTTTCAACTCCGTCTGATGAAAAAGTATATTGCAATGATTTATCATTTACCTTACTTGATTATAAAGTACAATGAATATTTTAAAAAAAGTATTACGTACTTTGTGGTTGTCGAGCGGCTGCTTCTAGTGAAAGAAAATAATGAGTGAACTGAAGATCTAGGAATGGTGCTCGGAGTTCTAAGCTAAATGCACTAGTTGATCTATCGGCTCTTAATCCATCAAATAAATAGATATCCTTTAATAACCGTAGTGATTCTTCATGAGCCGCCACAGCATCAGGTGCATTTTTGAAATATATATACCCTTGAGCCAATTCATCCGCACCCTCTCCACTAAAAACTACCGTTGTATCCGTGTTCTTTTTAACGTATCTCGATATCAAGTACATGCTAGAAAAATTAGTTTGATTAAAAATAGGTGAAAGAGGAATTTTAATCTATCCACGCTAAGGTTTTTCGTTAATACGATCGAAAATCTTCAGGGTGTCTACTAATTTTCTTTGACCGAAGTCCTGGTTATTTGCAGGTTTTCCCCGGTTGTAAATAACAAATCTCCTCTTATTATAGGCACGAATAAAACGCAATTAACGTAAAGTTTTCCTGTTTTAATTTTATGTATTATGATATCTTATTATATTTAAACAAAATATTTTTGTAATTTATGGTGTAGAGTAAAAATGAATATAATTAGATTACAATTGCTTGAAACATTTCAGCACGGATTTTGGCCCTCGTATGTCAATTATCATAATATAGTTTCGATAGGTTCATTATCTGCGCACATTTGATTCATGATAATTTTTATTTTTGATAAACATATCTAAGTGGATTATTTAATCTGACACTAAAGTCAAAACTAACATCCAATATACATTTTTTGTTCCAAATTTAAAGAAATATACATTCTTTTTAAAACTTTTATAAATCTTTACAATGTTTAAATTATTTTTTAATCGTTTTAAAACTCAAGTTTTTGTATTTCTAGAATGTTTGAATGAAATTTGATCGAAAACCACAATTTTGTAATCTGGCAAAATGCAAAAGTTTTTCTCTTAAAAAATTCAAAATTCATAACTTTTCAAATTAAAAAATCATTTAGAATTGTTCTTCTGGATCTTAAGAACATTGTTTCATGCTGTTGAAACCTTTAAAACAGTTTAAAACGCTTTCAAATTTTGTTTTGAAACGTTCAAAGGTCGACATTTTGTTTTAAATTTATTGAAATTTTTTCAAATTTGAAATTATTTTTTAATCTTCTGAACATTTCTAAGCCTTCTAAAAATTTGTTTAAAATGTTTCAAAATCTTCATAAATTTTTGTTTAAAAATTCTGTCTAAACTTTCTAAATATCTTTTTAAATAATTCTAACTTCCCGAAATTTCAAAAAAATGCTCCGTAATTAAGAAAATTGCAGTAAAATCTTCCTAATTATTTCTTAACATTTTTTTAAATCTTTAAATGATTTTAAATATTCTCATAAAGTTAATTTAAAAAAAAAATCCATTCAAAATGTTTCCATAAATCTTAAGATATTTTTTTATTCTCTTGAAAACTTGTAAAATTCCAAATTTTGTTTTAGAGTTTTAAACATCTTTTCAAGTTTTAAATTATATTTGAATTTTTTTAAACTGTCTTAATATTTCTTAAAACGTACTTGGAATTTTTCTGAAATTTGGTTAACCTTGAAAATTGAATTCATTTTTCAAATAAAACATCATATTGAAGTTTTCCCATGATTTTAAGAAAAGTTGTTATTCTCTTAAAATCTTTCCAAAACTTCTAAATATTCTAAATATCTTTAAAATGATTCGAAATTTTCATCAAATTAAAACAAAAATCTGCAAAAACCATTTTAAATTTTCCCAGGAATTTGATGGAAATTTGCGTTTTCTTTTGAAACCTTTCGAAATCGCGTAAGCTGTTGTTAAATAAATAATAATAGTAACTTTTGTTCGAAATCTACAAAAATCTAAATTTTGTTTTAAAAAATTTGAAATTTTTCCAGGATTAAAATTTTTTTCGAATGTTTTCAAAACTTCTGAATATCTTTTTAATTATTCAGCTTTCTGAGAAATTGTTTTACTATGTCTGCAAAATTTTTAAAATGGTCTTAAAATCTTTCAGATTCTTTTCTGACACATTTTGAAAGCCTGCAAACTTAAAATTATTTATTTAAAATAAAACCTAAATGCTTTTCAATGTTCCCAACATTTTTTTTGTCGGTATTGGTTTTTATTTTCTCACCCGTATAGAGACTCCATAAATTCAGATATTGTCCGTTTTCTCCATAATTTCATTTTTATCTTCTCTTTAACAGTGTCAAAAAGTTTACTTTTGTCTAATCATCGCTCGAATTTGTACTCCTGGTTTTCTATTAATTCTCGGATTTTCCGGTTAGTAGACACCCTGATTCTCAGACTTAAGGCTCACATTAGAGATCAAAATTCCTTTTTACTTATCTTAGGCTTCACAGTCTATCCCCTGATTATAATTTTTCCACTTAAATACGAAATGAACTAATAGAACCCAATAACAAAAAACAACTATTTTTTGTACAAAGTTAATTATTTTCAGTTAAAAAGTTTACTATTAAATTATTCGTTAAAAATTCATATTTCTAAATATAATTTTTTATTATTTGGTTCAAAATTGAGTTATATAGTTAAATTTTTGTTAAAAATGGTTGAAAAGTCATGCTTCTTTGTTAAAAATTAAACTTTTTTGTTGAAAATTCGTCTTTTTGGCTTAAAATATGTACAATTTGATTGAAATTTTGTTTCTTAACTATCGACAATTTTTTGGATTAAAAATTCAACTGTATTTTTAAAAATTCATATTTTTGGTTTGATATTTCAGTACTTTCTCTAGAAAATTTATTTGTTTTGTTCAAAATACTACTGCCTGGTTAAAAACTAATCTCCATCGGTTAAAAATTAACTTTTTGGTTCAAAATTGATGTATTTGGTTAAAAATTCGTATTTTTTTGGTTAAAAATTGATGTATTTGGTTAAAAATTCGTATTTTTTGGTTAAAAATGCAACTGTTTGGTTGAAAATTAAACTGTTTTAATTAGGTATTCAAGTATTTTGTTAGAAATTCGTCTTTATTGGTCAAATTCAACTTTTTTATTTGAAATTAAAAACCTTTTTCTTGAAATATCAACTATTACAGTTTTTGCTGAAAACGCATATTTTTAGATAAAAAATTCAACTCCTTGGTTGAAAGTTGAACTACTTTCTGAAAATTTCATTTTTCATAATTTTAGTTAATTTTTTTCAAATTATTTGTTTAAACAGGAAATATAACTATTTTGTAAAAAATGCAGATTCTTGGTTTGAAAATTCAACTTTTTAATACAAAATTCGTCTTTTTGGCTTGAGAATTCCACAGTTTGGTATAAAATTCATGTATTTGCTATGAAATTAAATTGTCTTGTAGAAAAATAATTTTTTTTATAAATTAAAAATTAATTCGCGTCGATTTTTATTAAAAATAGGTATTTTTCACTTTATAAATTAAACTACATATTTTGTTTAGAAAATTCAAAATCAAAAAAATATAAACTAAAAAATTAATCATAGAAAATTTGGACTAGCATCACATTTATTTTTTAAAATATGTATTTAAAAATTTATGTACATAATTCAACATTCGTGAAGATGTTCAAAAATATTTTTTAAGAAAAATTACAGAAATAGTGTGATTTGTAGTCAGTTGGGTGAAAATAGTACCTATACTGTCATTTTTTCGAAATAGTAGCAAAATAGTGTCATCGCTCAAAAAAGTGTCAAATAGTGTCATTATTATGATCAGTCCGAGGCTTGTAATTTTTCTTACCCAACAGATGCTCGAATAGTTGTAATATCAAAGGTCTCCAATTGATAAATAACGTCATCCAAAACGTCTTCGATATCTTTTTCGGTAAAATTAATTTCATGGTGTTCAGTACCGATATGATCTGCAACCTAATTGATTTTTTTGAGTTTTTATGCTATTCAAATACTAAATTTGACTCTTTCCATTAACTTTAGGGTAAATATTTTACCTGTCTAGCAGCCAAAATGTCCGGACTGTCACCCATTCCAATCGCAAAAGTTTGCAACTTGTAGGGTAAATTCATTTCTTTGGCTTCTTTGGCAAGTAAAGCTGCTACTAAACTAGAATCTAATCCACCTGATAAAAAACAGCCTATTCGTCTTTCAGACATTAAACGTTTCTTAATGGCACCCAATAATAATTTTCTTATGTTTCCACTGATATCCTTCGAATTGAGATCTGAAACAGATTATGTAATGTATAGAACACAGGAATTAAAAAGTTGTTTAAAATTGCACTGAATTTTCAAAACACGCTGCAATAACCAGGGTGTCTACCTGATCTGGAAATCTATAAAACCGGGAAATGGCCGGCAATTATCAATGTTAGTTTCGTTTCATAACTTTGTAATGAAAGCTTATTATCTGAGTATTAATTTTCCCAAGCACTCATATGCAATTTTTCGCCGTTTTCAAGAATATCGATTTTGGAATATCCATTACAAGCTATACAGAGTTTGGTGAAACATTCCAAAACTTCAATAATCTTAAAAAATTATGCAAGTAAACATTTTTGAATGCTTTTTTTCACGGAAAACAGCAATTTTGTAGCTTAACCAATTTTTTTGCAAATAAATTTATTTTTGATCATTGTTATTAATCATTTTTCTAATGCTTTCCAATTATATTTAAAATAATATGTGTGATCGAGGTTTTTTAAACGAAAAATTGTTCATTAAAAAACGAAAAACTATCCTCCAGATTAAGATGGATATTTCGTACCTTCCGAAGCAAAAATTTATTTGATACAAAAAAAAATCAAGTGGGCTTCCCAATAAACACTTCAAAAAAATCTTGTTCTTGTAACAATTCATCGTTTATCTGATAAAATACGAGGTTTAAAAAACTTTTTTCATACTTCTAATTTTGGTAAACATTATGAAAAGAATTAATAACATGGATAGAAAATTAATTTTTTTGCGAAAAACATGACAAAGTTTAAAAAATTCAGTTTTTCTGTGAAAGTAAAAGTGTAGTCAGCGAGACTCGAACAAGCTAACTTTCGGCTATGAAGCCAAAGCGCTACAACATAAACTACCGGCCGATTTAAAGTATGTTTCGCTGCACTCTATACGGCTTGTGGCGAATATTTTAAAGTCGAACGGGAAAATAATTTTTTATTCTGATTTGTTAAAAGAGAGCTAAAAAACAAAACCCTGCTCCACGTAAAAATTTATCCGATTTTGAAAATTCATTGTTCCAAATCAAAATTTGTTTGAATACAAATTTTGTTTAAATCAAACTTTGTTTGAATACAAATTTTGTTCAAATAAAAATTTGTCTGGATTTAAAATTTCCCTCTTTCAATTTTAAGAAGAAGGGAGTTACTATATTTCTGAATTATACTAGAAAATTTTGTCACTAAATATAATTCTGATTTGGAACAGGACATTTTTGTCAATAAATGTAAGTATGACTTGGAACATCTTTAAAATGTACATTTTAAAGTCAAATTAAAAATAGAGACTTCACAATAATTCTTTTCTTTATATTTAAAATGATTATCTATTTTTATACTTTAAGTTAAAATTAAAAAATAAATGAATTTTTAATTTGCAAATACCCTATTTTTATTTTTGAACGCGTAATTTCGGTACAGAATGATAATTTGTGACTTAGAACAAAGATTTTTGGACAAGGAAAAGAATTTCAATTCTGATTTAGAAAAGGGAATTTCGAAAAATCCCTGCTGAAATTCAGAATCACAATATTCTTTTTCTAATTCAGAATTGTAATTCTTACGACCAAAAATAATTGGATGTTCCAACTTAAAATTATAATTTTATTTCCAAAATTCCCTGTTACAAATCAGAAATTTTAAAATCTTTATCAATGTTTAGATCTGTTAACATACCGGTCCACGGTACAAAGGTAGGAAAACTGGGTTTATCTCCAGGTTTGTGATATTGTACACTCCTTAGAAGAGTTGCTTTTCCCTTTTCAGATATTTCATATTCTTCATAATAACCGGGGGGAAAGGGTTGCAATGCCCAGTCACTTGGAAATTGGTTCGTTATTCCAATTAAGCCCTGCAAATTTACGTTAATGTTGTCGTAAGAAATAGTTTATCGTGAAAGTGAACAGAAAAAAAAGATTAAAATGTTCTTGAATAATAGGATTACTTTGCTTTCTGAACTGACGCCCAAACGTCCTTTGCTATCGCGCAATATAAAGAGTGGCCTCACACCGTAAGGATCTCTTGCGATTAAAATTTTCCTTTTTTTTACGTCCAATATACAAAAAGCAAACACACCATCTAACGAACGTGCAACATTTTCTGCACCGGCAGTTGTATAAAGATGTAAGATCGCTTCTACATCACATTTTGTCGTGTAATGAAAGTTATTTTCCTTTCCTAGCTGAAATAAA
>JAAAKG020054835.1:0-27256 GCA_010014905.2 Druon quercuslanigerum | reverse complement strand
TTTTCGTTTGCATAATTTAAAGTTGATGCAAGAACGGTAGAGATTACTTGATTTGAGATAAATCGACAGACCTATAAAGATGTAAGATCGCTTCTACATCACATTTTGTCGTGTAATGAAAGTTATTTTCCTTTCCTAGCTGAAATAAATGTTAATATTAAATTTCATTGCATTTTATACATACTGCAGACTCCACAGTCTTTCTCCTATCCCCCCCCCCCCCTAGAAGAATTCCTCTTTTTCCCTGTTTTCAAAAAAATTCCCCTTTTTTCCATTTTGCTTTATCTTGAAACTGACAAAAGGATTTCTAAATATATTCATAAAATATTTTTAGCACTTCATATTATTTGAAAAAAAAAACTATTTTTATAGTTAACATTTTTTCGTTTGCATAATTTAAAGTTGATGCAAGAACGGTAGAGATTACTTGATTTGAGATAAATCGACAGACCTATAATATTAATATATTATCTTTAAGGGCACGGAAGTTATAGAAATTGTTATAAATAGAAAAGACTCTTTGATTCGAGTCGAGACATTTTGATTGACCTATTTGTATTTTGTTATTTGAACTTAATCTGCGACGAAGCACACATATTTTCTAGTTTCTCGTTTTCTCGCTTAAATTCGAACTGAATTAATAGAACTAAACATAAAAATGTACCATTTTTATTAATACTTAATTCTCTTTGGTAAGGAATTGAAGGTAGCTGAAACTCAGGGACAACTCAGGGAAAGTTAGGGAAAAATCAGATATTTAAAAAAAGGCAAAAGTTAGGAAATTTCCCTAAGAAGAACTTCAGGTAACTGTCAATAATAATGCATTACAAACATAAATTTTTATTTAAATTAAATTTATTCCATTTATAAAATATTCTATGAGAAGAGAAAATAAAAATTAGTCAGGGAAAAATCAGAGAAAAGTCAAGGAATTTAAAAATGGAAATAAACTGTTTTATTTAATATTCATAGTTTTTTTTTTAAATCCGTCTTTTTTAGTTAAAAACTCATTTTTCCTAGTAGAAAATTCAGTTCTTTGTTGAAAATGTAAATCTTTTCTGAAAATTTCGTCTTTTTAGTTTGGTTTGGACTCTATACTTGAAAATTAATTTTGTAGTTTGTTAAAAATTGAACTGTTTTGTTAAAAACTAATTTAAAAGTCTACCACTGTTGTGGTAGAAAATTCGTTCTTTTGAATAGGAAATTCATGTTTTATAGTAGAAAAGTCATATTTTGTGGTGGAAAATTCATCCTTCTCCATTGAAAGTGAACTTTTTTCTTAAAACTTCAACTGTATTCCAGAAAATTCATCTCTTTTAATTGAAAATTCAACTATTTGGTTATAAATACAACATTTTGCTTGAAAATTATACTTTTCTTGAAAATTCAACTTTTTTCTAAAAAAAAAAAGGTTTTTTGGCATGAAATTTCAACTATTTGCTGGAAAAAGTAACTAATTTATTGAAAACCCAACTATTGCAACTGTTTTGCTGAAATACATTTTTTAAAATTCAAACTATTTAATTAAAGATAAATTTTTTGGTTGAAAAATCATTTACCTGGCTTAGATTGAAAGCTCATCTTTTGCGGAAGAAAATTCATCATTTTCGTAGAAAATTCCTTTTTTTAGGTTAAAGATTTAACTTCTCAGGTTGAAGATTCAAGTATTTGCTTAAAATGTCAACTATTTTGTTAAAGGCGTCTATTTTGGTCAAAAATAAATCTTCTATATTAGAAAATTATTATTTTGTAGTTGAAAATTCATTTTTCTTGGTAAAAAATGAACTTTATTGTGAAAAATGCTATGGATTAAAAAAAAAATTGTCTTTTTGGCTTGAAAATTTATATGTTTGGATGAAAAATTTGTCTCTTGATTGAGAGTGCGAATATTTTGCTGAAAATTAATTTTGTACTTGAAAATTTAACCCATTTGAGAGAAAATGCATCTTTTTTGGTTTAAAATAATCTTTTTCTATAAAATTAAACATTTCAGGTTGATATTTCAAATTTTTTGTTTAAGCATTCGACCATTTGGTTAAAAATTGGTATTTGTAGGTTGCAAATTCAACTACTGAGTTAAAAATTAAACTATTTTACTGAAAATACATCTCGTTCCTTGAAAGTTTAACTATTTGGTTGTAAATAGAACAGTTTGGTTGAAATTTTTTTATAAATAGAACTTTTTGATTAAAAATTTATCTTTCTAATAATTCGTTGAAAATGCAATATATTTCGACTTGAAATCTTGGCTCAATAACACCTTTCATATTGAATTGAATATAGTATCATTATTTTTATTTGAAAGAATTCATTCCCCTATTTTGGTACAAAGTCACCCTATTTCCTCGGTTTTGAGAAAAATTTTGGCTGTGAAGTCTGTGTTTATAGCAACCCATTATTATTGAAATTTAAAGAATAATTGAGCAACAGAGGAAAAAATTTACTAGAGCTGTTGTTCTTTACGTACATATATTTTACCTTCTTGTAATTGTAGATCTCTCCATTGCATAACAAAAACAGTTCTGGATATGCACATAAACGCATCGGCTGCATACCACAAAGTCCATCAACTATAGATAATCTATGAAAGCCAAGATATCCATCCTGAAGTACAGAAAAAAATTATATGAAACAATTCTATCGAAAAAGTTAGTTGTTCAAACATCCCCTTCACTTACCGACAACTCATTTGCCACCACTTTTCCTACTTCGCCTAATTTTCCCCTACTTTCCTCTCTTCATTTTCCCTCTCTTACCACCTCTAATTTTCTCTACTACTCCTCTCGCAATTTCGCTTTACTTGCCCTTCTTGGAAAAAATACGACGGATGGACACTCGATATAAGCTGTAAGGGTTCCTGTCCGGAGCCATAAACCATAAAAAATGTTCCCCAATATTTCAAAAAAATCAGAAAAATTTGTCTTGAAAGCCTGATTGGCTTTTCATTACTTGAAGCTTGTTTACAACTTAAATTTAATATTAATTAAATGTACCAGTCATAGAAAACCTTATGCGAGTTGAGAAACATTTATGCTTTTTAATTGGGTCATCCACAAAAATTTTTGTTGCCTTATATATAAGTTTTTGTTATAAACTTTGACTCCCAAAGAATTTAAATGCAAAATTAAAACTTAATTTTGTGTATTAAATAATTTTTGTTAATCTATTAATAAGTGACAAAATATCCACTGGAAATTTCGATCTTTTAAACGAAACATATGGCGCCCTCATGGTTTGAGACACGTGGCGTAACGTCACGTGCCTTCAAAGCCAAAAAAATACATTGTCAGTTTGATAGAAACAATCCAAATTCATCAATCTTTTTTTGCCTTAAAGGATTTTTTTGCGAAATGCTCCAATTTTAACGTTGTCGAAATGTACTGTTGAAAATCAGTAGATTAAGAGTTATGTCATAAAAAATGCATATTTTATATTTTCCTATTCAAAATAAAAATATTTATTTATCGTTGAAATAATCTTCGCAGAAAAGTACTGTTGATGTTAAAGATGTTCTAGGGCATATGTCACGCCGAATAATTTTGTACATTTTTTTCGTTCCACGCTCTTTGGGTAGAGATATAAATAATTCTGATGGAATTTTTATAAAGGTATTTGTACATTTAGGCCCAAAACACCAATATTGTGCTGCTTTTTTCCATTTTTGTGCAAAAACGTAAATGTGTATACATTTTTATTTTTTAAATATAAATTCGAAAAGAGTTTTTATGTTTTATACTGGTATTATTAGTAATTTTAGAGCATATACTTAAATATGAAAAAATAAAAAAAGTAGTGGATGACCCTATACTTTTAGTAATATTTTTGAAACTGATTTTTCATATAAAGTCATACAGTTTCCAAAAAGACTTAAAATTTCTGCCAAATTTAGGTTCTGTAATTTTTTCTTTAGAAATGGCTAATATAAATAAAAAATTATTAGATTAAAATGTTTTCATCAATTTCCTTTTTTCGGTTTTGTTTGCGTTTTTGCCGGAAATTACCTTTTTTTAAACAAACATCATGAGGGTATAAAGGGTCATAATTTCTGCAAAATTTCAGGTATATGTTCGTGTTTTATACCAAAAATTGGTATTGTAAAAAAATCATTAGATTTCATTTTTTCATATGAAATTATTGGTATTTATGATACAAAAATTATATAATTATTTAATTATTAGTTGGAGTGTTTTGGTATTTAAAGCTTCATAATTGATTAACAATTTTTTAAGTTAGTTTTGCACAAAAATTTCGTATTTCCAAAGTAAATAATTATAAGTTGAACAAGATTTAGAATATTTTCACAATTTTTGATTATTTTAATGCTGTTCGAAATTGGTATATTTGATTTAGAACAGATGTATGTTGTAAAGCAAATTCACAAATTTTAACAATTTCAGTTAATGTTAGCGTTTTACATAAAAAAAATGGTATTTTAAAATAAAGTTCAGTATATTTCGAACAAGATTTTTGCGATTTATTAAATATTACTGGTTATAGTAACTTTTTTCACAGGAAAACTGATTTTTAACAAAAATGATTAGATTTGGAAGCATATTCGCAAGAATTGTGAAAACATTTCTGTTATTTTAAGTGAATTTTTTCCATATGAAATCAGTCGTATTTTTGATAAACAAATTATTATGAATGAAAGAATATTTACAATTCTTCCAAAACTTTAGCTTATGTTGGTGTATTTTGCATGGGTTTTGTTTTTTATGTTAGTGTTTTTCATACAAAATTGTTATGTTAAACAAAAGAAATTAAATTTCAAATCAAATAAAATTGTTTGCACAAATATTTTCGCCAGAACTAATTCTTTTTTCAAATAACTCTAATAGCAAGGCCCTAGTCAGAAAAATTTTCGAGGGAGGGAAAGGTGTAACAAGACAAAATTCGAGGAAGGGAGAGATATGTGACCTATTCTTCAAAAATTATTTGTTCGAAGTAATTGTTTTAACATCGAAATTTGTGGATATAGATTTTATCGAGAATATTTTATAATTCATCAACTGTTGTTATTACCTTGATACGACTATCGTATTCGACTTTGAACGCATCTGGGCCCCGATGAGATATTTTACAAAAGTTATTGCACACGCAAGCGAGAGTGCCACATTCCAAACCGAAAAGAGCCCAAATTCCACACATGATTCAGACTTTCAGTATAGTAGATTCCTAATTAAAAAAGGTGTTGTCTTTTTAGCTGCGAGTACACTTATTGTATAAGTCCTTTAGTAATATCAAATTAAAATTATATCCATATTAAATTGGAAAATATAGTATTTGATTCAAGGGCAGATCCACAGAAAAATATAATTAACGTTGCCACCTAGGCCGGCCTGAACTGAGCAAACGGTGCGAGGCCGGCTGCCGGTCCGCGAGAAAAGTGGCAACCCTAAATATAATTCTTTAAAACTTTTAAAAATATTGTAGTGCTATTATTAAATGCATAATTTTTGAAAATAATAAAAAATGGGCGGCTGTTCACTAAAATTGAACGATTAAACTCAGAGAGGCCGTACAAAAATTTGATAATCGTTATTATAAAAATAATATTTTTATTATGCTCTTAAAGGTAAATTAAAACTTATGTGCATGTTTCTATAAACAACTTTTTTCGAAATCTAGGTATTTACTTTAAAAACAAAATTGCTTGGTTATATTTTAAAATCAAGAATTTCTAGGCGAAAACTAAAGTTTAGAAAACAGCGCGAAAGCTCAAGTGTTTATTTATAAGTTTTTCTAGCTTTATTCAATTTTAAAGAACAATACAATATTAAAAAGACTTTATGATATATATTATACGAACACGTAAATTGTTGACAATAATGATGAAGCACCGAAAAACTGTTACAAACTGGTACACATTGAGCAGCTGTTCAACTATTTTAAATCATAGGCACAATATTGAACACAATGAAATATCCACGTGAATTATCCACGTGTTGGCATGAACGGCATGAACGTATGCAAATCACTGCAAACGGACTACTTCGTGGCAAACAAATCAGACTACTGTGCTACGGACTACACTAGCGAACCTACAATAAGTTCCAAGAACTAAACAAAATGGAAATATCTATCTTTTCAACCAATTGCATTTTTTCAATTTGACTTATTATGGTGTTTACATACCATTCCGGCTGTGGTCAAGTTTAGTTCTTGTCCCATAAGAGTGAGAAAGATTAAGAGCAAAAAATTGACCATTATGGATTCGTTAGTGAGGTGCCGCATATATGATCATAATATCTTTAGAACAATTTCCCGCGTGGGAAATTTAACATGCATAAGCTCTCCATTTCTAATAGCATGGCAGACTTT
The DNA here is from genome assembly GCA_010014905.2 of Druon quercuslanigerum. NCBI lineage: Eukaryota > Metazoa > Arthropoda > Insecta > Hymenoptera > Cynipidae > Druon > Druon quercuslanigerum. Next base: position 20,935 of record JAAAKG020054835.1, on the reverse strand, counting down.
ACAACGACATACCGATAACGCTGTGGGGAGCACAGAAATGGGCTGTAGATATAGAAAAAAATATTTTAGAGGTTTTTTTATCTTTGTTTCTTTCTAGATAAAGCTAATTAGTCCAGAGTATTTTTGATGATTGGAGCTTGACGAAGCACAGGACCAACAGGACTGTGCATACGGCAGTCCTGAAATAGAAAAATGCAGACATACCTCCCAAATGTTTTCGCTCTCTCTAGCCTATTTTCGTTCTCCCCAAAGTGTGAAGGTTCATTTATCCTTCTGTTGACTAAACCCTCTCACTCTAAATGTGATAATGGGATGAATTTACCTCTTTCTAGAAAATTTCCGATATTTGTCCTCGGAATGTTTCTAGAAAGAGATAAAACGTAGGTTATTCTCGTTATTCTGTCACATGTTAAAGTAAAAGGAACTCTGAGAATTTATGAGAATTTAAGAATTTATTTTAATTGATAAAAAATGGCAGTTTTTAGTTAACTTGGAACGATTTTTAAATGTTTAAAACCCATTTTAAGTATATAATAAGCATCCGGTCCAGAATTTGAAATGGAAAACACTTTTCTAAGAAAGTATTGCTATTATTCGTTTCAGATGAATCTGAATGCATATTATAGGTTATGTCGGCGCTGAACCTGCTAAACATGTAACAGTTTTTGGTTGTTATACACAAAATAGTTTATCATAAAACATGTAATTTAAAATCTTGTTTTTTCAAAATGAGCGCAAAATTTGCATCACCTTTTAAGTATGTCATTAAAAGAAAAGCATATAATTAAAAAATGAAATAAAGTTTTGAGCGTTAAGCTGCGATTTAAATAACATTTTACTAAAGAAATACCGCAGGATGAAATATTTTATGCTTTATCGATTAAATTTTTCGGTTAGAGTTTCAGTCGAAAAGTGTTAATGAACTAATAAGCTACAGTTTTGCATATTTTAAATTCCTGAATATTCCTAAGCTCAAAAATAATTTATATGCAGCCTCTGACATAACGTGAACAATAAAAATATTGTTAAAAAATCATTAATTCTTTAATTCCCTTACATTCTCCTAAATTCTGTCATATTCTCGGTTATATAACCTGAACTTAAATTCTCGGAAATTGAAGAACTCTAGGTATGTATCACCCTTTAGAACTTGTACCACATACGGTAGATAGGTATAGAGGCGACAATGCAGCAGGTAGTTTGTGAACAATAAGGGGAGCGAGACGACAGGGGAAGGATTAGTTTGGGAACCAGCAACGCGAGGCGCTACTGCTACGAACCAGTGCTTTACGATTGAAAGTATGCTTGGCAGGGTAAGTGAGGGTAAGTGGGATATATAAGTGGGGTATATTAGGGTGATCCAAAAACGCTTTTCGAGCAACAGGGCAAGAACCCCCTTCCCAAAGGTTCCATTTTCGGAGAAAGAAAATCATCATTTTTGAAAAATTGAACTCATGTTCCAGGGTTTCAAGAGGCGTGTCTACAAAATTAAACCATACTAATAACTTACATTTTTATTCCAACACCACCCTCCCCGCAGCTCCCCAAATATTACTCAGAAATCAAAAAACTACATTTTTACTTATTATTGTTAATTTTTAGCAATTTCCCTCGTCGTTTTTGAACAAATAATTAATAATGGACAATTTCAATATTTATTATGACTTTTTTTAACAATTTCCAATTGTTTAAGCAAATGTAAAGTATTTAAACAATTATTTATTCCCAAAAAATGTAAAAAATAATCGTATTTTATAATTGAAATGCAATTGTTTGTCATTGTACGGAATAGTGAATTTTTGAAAAAACATTATTTAATTATTTAAATAATTAATTATTACCTATTACCTAAACATGCTACGTTTTGTTGAATAATTACATAATTTTGACATTTCTTGTAATTTTTAATACAGTTCTATTTATTTAAACAATCTTTATTTGCTCAAGCGGTTTTTTCGATAACTATAAAAAATGAATAAAACATACTACAAATATAATTATGTTTCAGATTGTATAGTGTATACAAAAAATACATTTATCTCTTTTTCATTGTTTAAACAAATATAATTCGTTTAATTAAATAATTTTCCAAAAATACTTTTGAAATCGTAATTAATTTTATGTTTTCTATTTTATTTCATTTTTTTAGTAATCGAAAAATAAGTGCTTTAACAAATAAAATTTGTTGAAATATACATACTATATTTAAATTTTCACATATTACGGAATTTTTTTAAACGTCCCTTATTTTCGGCATCTGCTGTATTCTCCTACTACCTTTTGCCTCTTTTTTCTTTTTTAGGAGCGTCAATATATTCCTACTTTAAGCCACTAATTCATATTTAGTCTGAAAAGTTGAATAATTTTTTTGCCACAAATTTAAACTTTTCTCGTGAATACTTAGGAAAATCAGCTATTTTCTATAAAAACTTGGAGAGAATGTGCAAAATACTATCCTAATATAACTTCAGTTAAATATTACGCACATGCTTAAAAAATGCACTTCGTATCTGTCGTCTTCATTATTTTTCTGATTTGGAATCCGATGGAAAGTCACCCCTAATGATGTACCACTTTTCATCGTTGCGTTATTACATTTTTTAAAGCAACTCCTAATATTGATCAATTGAAAATTTTGATTATGAAAATTGATTTAGACAATATTTTAAAATAAATGCGCAAATATTGTACGAAAACGATGCTGAACACTAGAAACTTTCGGTCGAAAGTTTAAAAAAGTATAAGGTTGTGAAACGGAACATTGCTATACCTACTCTTCAAATTTGAATCAGTGAGAATTCACTACTTTTCAGTGAAAATATTTATTCATTCCAATCAGAAACGTACTAAGACGTCACCATATGTAGTTTTAACAAATTTCTCTATAAATTCTAAAATTCAATTTTGTGTTATGATCTGTTATTTTCAAGAAAAATTAATTTTTCTGTATAACAGGCCAGTTTATTTCTTCTTCCACGTCCTCCATTTGGAACCTACGAGGAACAAAAAAGTCGAAAATGCACGTTGAGATTCGGACTTACTTTTGTTTAAGCACCGCTAATAATCATATGCTGTTAATTTATAAATAAAACATGTTTTCTTCCGTAAAAGAAAGTATTATGCTATTAGTGATATATTATCACAAAATATTCACAATAATTACTCATATTTATTATCAGAAACTTTTTGAAATATTAACAAATATTCTTCGTAAAAACTGGAGATTTCTTTTTTACGGTATCATACTTTTCGTGCCCCTTTTGGAAATATAACTTTATTCTGTTATTTTAAATGCAGAAAAATGAGTCTGGAATTCCACCTGTGATCTCATTTTAATATCACTGGATACAGTTCTTTTAGTCGTATTCCAATACCTGAAAGTAGCGCTGAAATAATACTTTTTTTCAAGTGTTATCAAGAATTTTCATTTCTAGTGAATTTCATACATGCTGAGAAATCTTTCAACTGGCTAAATTTTCACGTGAACAATTTCAAAACTTAGGCGAATACAACTTTACTTGCACAATTCATTAAATGTGCGAAGTCGAAGAAGGTAAAGTAATTATAAAGTGAAATTAGATTTAAAAATAGCACTGTAAAAGTATTAGGAATTTATTTTTGTAAATGTATAGTAGACAAATTTTACAATTTAAAAACTTTGCTTCTAGTCACCCAGAAAATTAATCTACGTTTCTGTAGTGGATAACGACTTGCAATTCAGATAAGTTTTTATAACCAACAAATTTTGATTTGCATATTTTTGATTATTATATGTCCTGCTTTCAAAATTGTATATCTACTTTTGCAATTACTCTATTCTTCAAATTAAAAAAGTTCAATTATCTATAGAAGAGAGAGATTGCTGACTAAGAATTAAATAAGTAAAAAATGTTACCGCAGATAAATTTTAAATGATTCTTTTTATTGATTTCTTCTACCTGCGATAGTTAATAAATTATTCTTTAAATTTGAACATTCATTTTTAATGAAATGCATATTCGGCAAATATTCCAAATGGACGAGATTTAGAAGCCGTCCTCGGTTACGATGAAAAATTGGTCTGTAACATTTTCTTCTACTTTTCACTCATATCCTCCCCTATCTTCAATTTACGTCCTCTTTTCTGAAATACATACACGAAACACATTCTTAGCCCATGCCACTCACACACATTAATCATACTTTCTATCGGTGAGGCACTCGGTCTATCGTACTGGCGGAGAGGGATAGGGGAATCTTCCCTCTGGTTCACGACACTACTAGCGCTTCGCATCGCTGGTTCCCAAGCTGAACCTACTCTCGACTTCTCATTCCCCCGTTCCATTTTTCAAGCTTGTTGGCATTGTCGCCTCTATGCGCTCTATACCTATCTTCCCTCTACGCTTGTACTAAGTAACTTCTTGTAATGGCCAACAGCGCTAGAATCGAATTATTTATCTTGGTAGAATCCTCAGCTTGGCTACCATTCATTGGTTGAGTTAATTCTTTTGTCAATTTCATTAGATAAAAAGTCAAGAGACCCGAAAAAGGAGGTTTAACTCAAATAACAATACAGAACTTTAAGGAACACTTAATATTTATTTAAATATTGAATTATTATTTTTAATTTTTCGCAAATAGTTTGTACAATATTTAACAGTTTCTCTGCTGATAATATTGACACACTTTCTCAAAGAAAATCACAATTCACATTTTTAATTCGCAAACATTTTTATGGTTATACAAGTTATAGTAAATTGCAAATCAGGCAGAATCACGAAATTTACGCCCCCGCGATCTTGAAAGTCGAAGTCTTCTCCAATAAGTTCTAGCATGCAACCCGCGAACGGTTTCATGATTTGAAACTTCATTTCAAACTATGACGTGTTTATGAGCACCGAGTTCGCACTTTCAAAAGTTATTAGCCAAGCCTCTTTGAACTTTAGCGGTTCTTACCTTTTCCGCCCTTTACTGTTTACTTAGGATCTAGCTCACATTTTTATTTCAAATACCCAGTACATTTAAGTCTTCTATGGTTTGGCGACTAATTCTAGTTTTAAATATATTCAATACATACACATTATACGCAGTCAAACCTTGTTTATCGCCACACACGTTTATTGCAAGTCACGTCCATTGCAAGCCAACCTACTCGTCTATCGCAAATTCCCCACCAATATCCAGAGTAAGCACTAAGAAGACAATAATCGTTCTTTCAAGTCAACAATTTCTCAAAAATTCTGGGATTATGATCAAAGTCTCTCATGAGAGAGTTAATTGAGTTCAGAAAGTATAGTGAATACTGGAAATGCAAAATGCATTGGTTTTATTAAATATTCTATACAAATCATCATTAATTTTTTTAAAGAAAGTATTATGGTAGCGTATCGTTTGTTGGAATTATTTGCTGGAAGAGAAATGATTCTTTATTTAGTTATGTGTTGTTTTAAAGTAATGGAAAGTAAATTATATTGACAAATCGTTTTCAAAACTGTTTGGTATTCCTTTCTCGTTGTAAAAAATTATTACGAATATCAACGCAATTAAAATCTCGTTTCGTTTACAAATTTAATATAGCAATTTCTATGTTTTCTAATAATATTGTCACAGTGTTGAGCATCAAATTTTTCCATATACCATATTTTTTTACTTCTTAAATTCTAGATAACACTACGAAATAACTTTCTATTGATTTTTCTAGCATAATTGAGTTTGTCATTACTTCAAAACAGCACTTAACTAAAAGAATAGGTGGCGATTGTAAAACCACTTCATTACACTGGGTAACCTCTATTTTTACATCATTTTAAATTTGCGCGCTACACGACTATTCAGGGATGGGAACCTGCAGTGTTATCAGTGTTGCCAATGACCGATAAATTTCTCGGGTTTCCGGTAATTTCGATACTGTCGAGAATTTTTCGGTAAATCGAAATACCGAAACGATTCATTTTAATTATGTTGATTAGAGAAATTGATATTTAAACATTTTTCAAAAAGTAATATCCAAAAATAATCTGCGCTCTCTGTAGATGATAATTTCAAAGTAAATCAATAAAATGTATACAATTAAACATTTTTTAAACCATTTGATTTGATAATTTAACCTGATTTTTCAGTTATAAAATGTCCGGGAAACTTTCATGAGAAATTTTCAAAGTTGTTAAGGTAAACTTCGTTCCGCCAATCAGCCCGTTAGTAACTAGGATGCGCTTGAATATCGTGTTGTCTCGCTCTGGCAACAATTGTGAGTGTTATTTACGTATTTGTTCCCTGAACAATGCAAATCGAGTCAGAGTGGGAGTTTAATTCGTCAAATAGGTTTTTTTACTGCACGTGAAACCCGCATTTTACTCGTAAAAAATTCCTTGAGTGCACACACGTTCACACTTTACTTTAAGAAAGTTTGCCGCAGTAGAGATTCCTTATCGACTTTACTACTAAACACGCTAAACACTTTTTGCTTGACAGGTGATTTAAACGACGACCGTCAGTCTGCTCACTGCTGCATAGGTCGCATTGAGCACGGAGAAATACGCAGAAATACGAGAAATACGTATGTCGTATGTAACCAATCAAACTTGCGGCTGACAAGAGCCGCGGAACATAATGTGGTTAATTTGCACCATGGGACTGGCCTCCGACCTATTGTAGAAAAGTGGCGAGCTGGCGAGTAGCAAACAGCGAGGTACACTTCCTTCATTAGAACATTGGTAGTTCAGTGTATGTAGATCACATTTGTGACATTTGTTACATCTTTGTAGATATAGTGCATTTTTATTCTCCGCTAACAATTTCCTGAAACCGTTATCCGGAGAATAAACATTACAACCGACGTAGTTTTCTTTTGCAGCGAACGGGCGGAGAGAATCTTGCATTGAGTATCAGTGATGTGGTTAGCCCGTGGTCGGTTTGTTTCGCACAAGCGGTTTTGTTAAGTTCGCATTCACTCCAATCAGCTGGTCTTGTATGCCGCAATCACGTTTGAGCGCCTGAGAGAAACAGATCAAGCAGTCTGCACTTCGCTGGCCTAAAGAGAAAAAATGTTTGTGCGATTTCAGTCTGCAAATATCTTCGAATTTTTATCTGATTATCGTGTAAAAGTACCCATGGAAACACATAGTTTGGAATCTAGCTACGAGACTCTAGCTCCCGTTCGATCGGATGGCTTTGGCAAACAATGACGTGCTTCCAGGACACAAAATTACTACACAAAACAAGTAGTTACCCACTGCTCTCTGTCAAGGAAAATTTAAAAGCCGGTAAGACTCTTAGCTGACATTCAAACTTTTCAACGTAAGGATTGTCACAATCTGCGATAAAGTACTAACTTAGTTTCAATTTAATTTTCGAGTATTTGGCATTGGTCGTTATATCCTAACTTTGTTTTTTTTTTTCTGTGCGAATAATATTTTTCACAACGAATAAGAATCAACTTCGCGGACAACGGAATACAAAGCTTTACGTTGTTTGTCGCGAATAAATAAACGCAGATTCCTGAGAATGATTTAATGTCTTTATAAGTGTTCCTCAAGGTCATTCTTAGCACCAAGTGTTTCAGTCTCTTTTATTCCCAGATAGGAGATAAAAGTTTATAAGTTTATATAGATCAGTGCAAGAATTAACAGTTTCAGATCCTTCTTATAAGAAATTCCGTATGTGACGAGAATGTGAAAATGTAGAATCTACGATATACGGAATTGAAAATTACAGTCAGTGAGTCGTAAATGTAGCAAGTGCAAGTGCATAATAGAGAGGAATATGTTAACATGCATTTACTCACGTAATACTCGAATAATCATTTCCGACATTGAATTTTATTTTATTGGCGCTTTATATTTCTTTTTGGTAAATCTCTTGATAACAATTACTACTTCGATTATTTCTCATTTGATTGACTCAAGTAAGTCGGGCTGTTATTTCACAATGAAATACAGCAATAATATTTTCTAGTCCGAAGGAGAAGACTCTTTTATATAAACAAAAACATCAGATGTATTTTTCTCGCAATCTTGTATTCGATTATTTATTTATATCCTCACTTCTGAGAATCTCTTACTGCACTATAAGTCTCAATGATGCACTCAAATTTTATTTACAGTATACTTATTTTTAAATTATTTTCATGTGATTTACATTTAAAACGAAAATAAAGTTTGTAGCACTTTTTGAAATAAGTAAAATTTGAATGTATGAATTTGTTTACATATTTTAAATTATTGTTTTGTATATGTTATTTTGCATTAAAAAGTACGTCAATTTTTTAAAATAAAATAATTGGATAAATTGAGAACCATAAGTTTTATGGAGTTTTTTCTGCAGCAAAAAAATGTTTTTTTTTGTCTTTAAGGTTATTAAAAGGTTTTTGAAGTCGACTTTTCTTTGTTTTAAACATTTTCGGCTACTTTTTAAACTTTCAAATATTTAAAGACAAAATGTATCGAGCCCTTTTTGAAATAAATGAAATTCAATTCTTTATTTTACATATTTTTACTTATTGTTTAAGAAATGTTATTCTTCATTAAAAACTGAGTAAAAAGTTATATAAAATAGTTGAGTAGATAAAAAACTGTGCGTTTTATGGAAACGTCAGGGATTTTGATTAAAGTCAGGGAATTTTTCCGTGAGCATGCTTAATTTTTTTATTGCTATATAAAATTGAATAGCAATGGTTCTTTGTTTATAAAAGTAGCTTTATATTACTGTACTTAACTATTTGGAATAAATTCTTTTTTTTTTTAATTAATTTTTTCAACTGAAAGATTAACTATTATGTTTTTGGATGAAAATTAATCGTATTTGTTTAAATATTGATGTATTTTGTTCAAAATTCTTTCTTTTTGTTAGAAAATTAAACTTCTTTGTCAAAAATTTATCTTTTTGCTTGAAAATTCAACAGTTAGTTTACTACATTGTTGTAAAGTTGTGTTTTTTGTGTTTAAAAACAATTTTTCTTTAAATTGAAAATGTAACTAATCCAGTTTATTATTACCAAATTTTATTTAAAGCTTCATCTCTTTAGTGAAACATTAATTTTTTAACTAAAAATTTAACAAGTTCTAGTTAAATATTAGCCATTTTCCTTTAAAATTTATCTTTTTTGTTTGAAATTTACCTATTTCGTTCAATATTTATATATTTTTTTAATCTGTTTTTGGTAGCAAATTAATCTTTTTTTTCTGAAAATGAAACTACTGGGTTTAAAAGTGGGACGATGGTCGTGGGGGCTAAAGCGCAGGCTATGGACCCACTCGGTCGGCTTGCGGGTTCGATTCCCGCCTCGCACTCTAGAAAAGCCTCGGTGGCCCATGCGGTGAACACTAGCCTAACAAAGGAGTTGTTCATCTCCGGATAGTCGTGGGAGTAGAGAAAGAGGTTCTCTAAGTACTTAATGTTCTTGCTCTTGGTGGTTCGGTACCCACCTTAAACTGTAGGTATCCCTCCCACCACCAAGTAAGTGTGTGGAAGGTGTATAAAGGATAGGGAAGAAGGTACAAGAAAAATGTAAACCCTTAGGGGACACATTTAGAAGCTTCCATCCAAAAACTACTGGGTTTAAAGTTAAACTTCTTTGTTAAATATCCATCTTTTTGAAAAATTACTCTTTTTGCTGTTGAAAATTAATTTGTTTATCTGAAAATGCAACTATTACATTTTTGATTAAAAACTGATATTTTTATATTAAACTTGAACTATTTGTTTGAAAAATGATTTTTTTTAGTAGAAAATTTAACTATTTAGCTGAGAATTCATGTATTTTGTTAAAAAATCTTCTTTATTACTTAATGATATTTAAATAATCGACAATGCTAATATATTCCAGAATATTTTGTAATATTTTTCAAAGCTTTCTAGATTAAACATAATAATTGAGTCCCTAGAAACTGAAAAAAACTTTATAATAAACTCGTGAAACTGTGTACGTTAAGTAGATTGTTTCAGAAAATGCGAAGTATTTGAATGGCTTATACTATGAAAAATTATATCTGGAAAAAACTTGAATTACCAGGGGAAAAATCTGGAATTGTCAGGGAATTTTTTTCCAGGATTTGAGCAGATACCTTATTAAATCATTTTTAAACTCGTCTTTTCTTGATTTTTTAATACCTTTGGACACTATTTAAACATTTTATTCATTTAAAGAAAACTAGTATTGAGCCCTTTTTGAAATAAGTAAAATTAAACTTTTTTCATATTTTAAATTATTGTTTAGGATTCGACTTTTTTATTGTTTATAACTTTTGGTAAAAATTAAACGTTTTAATTATTTAAAGAAAGAAAAATATTGAATCTTCTTTGACATAAATTAAAATAATTTTATTTTTACCAAAAATCTATGTTTGTTTTACCAAAAAAACTTTGTAGGCTGGACTGTTATTATATTAACAAAGTATTTTACATGATTTTGTTTGAATTTCACGTTAGAAGTAATGATAAAAAACCTAAACCAAAACGAAAACTTTAAGAAATATGGAAACCTTTTTTCCCCCGTTTAAGTCTCTTCAACAATTTTTAGGTTAAAGAGGATTAAGGCTCACCGTGACCGGTCTTTGTGTTTTGAAATTTTGTCATGGAACTTGATAAATTATTTCCACTTAAATAAATATCTTTATAAAATTTGTGAAAAAATGACAATATAAGATTATTTCCGATCCGACAATAATATAATCTTATGAGCTATATCTTATCTTCTATCATCAATAAGATTGCTCGACAACTAATCAGAATTATTAAAAATGGACTCTCATATAGTAATGATTGCGAAGGAGAAACTTTAGTATTGCTTGGATTTTTCTTAATATTATATTTTCATATGATTTTATTTCAGTAAAATTGATAATTATTATAAATTTAATTAAATGATAATATATTTTTTTAGGATTAAAATGGAGAGTTCCAGCGATGAAAAGCAAAATGAGTCGGATGAGTGTGACGACAGAAGCGAGAAGAATGAGGAATTGGGGACCGAGTCGAATAGTCAAAATGTCTCGCAAACGAGTCTAGAAAAAATAGAAAATTTAGAAAACGTAAGCAATTGTCAGGGTAAAACGACTGATCCTTTAGTCATGGTTGTGGAAAGATCGAATATCGATCGGGGACTTTCTCAAGATGATGAGCCTGAGGAGGATGAGGAGAGAAATTCAGATGAAGCTGAGTTGCATAATAATGAAAATAAGGTAGAGGACGAATCTGTAACAACCTCATCATCTACTTCCTCCGATGAAGAATCAGAAACAAGTTCAGATGACAAAACTGAACCTTCCAAATCGGACGGAGCAGCTCTAGTATTACAAATCGCTGAAAGTCTGAGAGTTGAAGACCAACAGCACGTTACAAAAAATGACGACACTACAGATGATAGTGACATCGAAGATGATTTGGTATCTGCTATTAATTACAACACCATTACTTCTTTGGCGGCTTTAAAGGATATGCTCCAATCGTCTGGTGAAGACTCTGAAGGCGTTGACAGTTTCTTCCACCATTACTTTTTATCACACGTCAACCGATTACCGTCCAGAAACCAAACTCATAGTCCTTATCCCTGGGGAAGGAGATTGTCAGAATGCCGAGAAGAAGATGAATACGAAACAGAAGAAGGTATGCCAGAATGACACTAATGACACTAGTCACTATTTCTTTACATTACCTCAAAAAAATATTTTTCAACTTCTTCGCTAATTTGCTAAAAAAAATTTCAATGGCTGATTAGGGGCGGTCCAATATGTTGAATGCATATGCCAAAAAGATTAAATTAAAAAAAAGAAACAAGATGATTTTTCAACAAAGTACATAAATTTTTAACCAAGTAGTTGAATGTTCACCACACTGGGTCCGGTGGACCCATCATCAACTTTTGAGTGCTTACTGCAACCAGAAAATGTAATTTTTCGGGATCTAAAAATTCATGTATTTTGTTTAACTCATTACAATCAACAGCAACATTAAACTGCTTGATCCTAAAATGATGCATTTTTACACAAAAATTAACATAATAGTATATGCTTTAGAAAGGTATTAATTTGAGCCAAAAGTTGTTTTTTTCGAAAAAAATGAAAATACGTTTTTTATCATTTTTTTCTATGACTTTAGGTTTCGCCTTTGAATCGGAGATATTGTGTAAACAACATTCCCTGGGTCATCTAGGCCCATAGTTAAATTTTTATTTAAAAAAGTAAATTTAAAATAAAAAGTAAACGAATTTTCTACAAAACAGTTCATTTTAGTTTTAAATAAAGAACAGATAAATATAAATAAAAAAACGAATTTTCAATCGTAAAGTTGAATTTAAAAAAATAATTTTCTACTAAATACATCAATTTCCAACCAAGTAGTTGAATTTTCTATCAAAAAAGACGAATTCTCAAAAAATTACATACATCATGCATGTGATGTTAGTCCAAATTTTATATAAATAATTTTTTTTTTCGATTTTAAACATATTCAACTTAATAGTAGAATTTGCAAACCAAAAAAGATACATCTTTGATCAAAAATGGAGGAGCTAAATTTTGATAGAGGCGAAATAATTTAAAATAAAAAAGACAATTTTCTCCAAAGCAATTTATTTTTATACCAAAATTTGAAATTTTCAGTTTAAAACATTGTTATTTTACCAAAAGAAACTAATTTTCAACTAGAATTATGAATTGTCAACCAACAAAGTAAACTTTTAAGAAAGTAGAGCAACTTTCAACCAAGGAGTAGAATTTTTAATATATAAAGTTACAGTTCATATTCCATAAAAAACATTTTAAATTATAATAAAAATTCGATTTAACCAACAAAAACGAATCCATTAATATATAATACTTTAATCCCCAACTAAAAAAGAATAATTTTCAAAAAAACAGTTGCATTTTTAATCAGATGAGATAAATTTTCTACCAAATTGTGGAATTTTCGATTCTTAAATACGAATTTTCTGCAGAAAAAGTTAATTTTTAACGAGACAGTTTCATTTTTTTCCAAAAAGGAGAAATGCCTACAGAAAGAGAGAAATTTTTAGACCAAGAAGATGCAGGTTTAACAAAATAGTTGAAATTTCAACCAAAACAAAATTTGTTAGTCAAGAATGAAAAAAATTTCAATCAAATTCTTAAATTTTCATTAATTGAAAACAAACTGAAACAAGACTTAAAATGTTTGAAATTTCGGACTGTATACCGTTTTTATGTCACCTCCTACACTTACAAAAAGAAGCCAAAATTCTATAAAAACATGGGAAATGAAGAGATTTTTCACGAAAATAGCGAAATAGGTTCTTCTAAATTAACATTTTCAAGTAAAACGATGAACTTTCAATCAAGGTTATACAAAAAAAGTCAAGTGTTCACCTGAATAATAAAATCCTTCACCAAAACAGTTGTCAGTAATCAAACAGTTGCATTTTTAAACAAAAAAGATTAATTATTAATCCAAAAAATCGAATTTTCTACTGTGAAAGATCAATTACGAAAACTAGAATAGTTAAATTTTCAGTTCAAAAAGTTAATTTTCAAACAAACAAAAATTCAACAAAATAGTTATATTTTTAACCATAGATGAATCTTCACCAAGTAGTACATTTTTAAACGAAAAAAGTTAAATTTTCAATGAAAAATATAATAGTTGATGTTTTAATAAAAAACTATTTTAATTTTAGGCCAATAACACTAATTCAACCAAAAAAGGAATTTATTTTCAACAAACTCGTTCAATTTGGAACCGAAAAGATGAATTTTCAACTAAAATAATGAATTATTAGCAAGAAAATTAATATTCAACAAAGTAGTTCAACTTCAAACCAAATAGTTTAATTTTCAACCAGAAATATTAATTTTCACCAACAAAAAATAAATCATTAATAAAGTAGTTAAAACATTCAAACAAGTACTTAAATCTTTAAGCAAAAAAGATAAATTTTGAGCAATAAATGGAATAGTTGAACCTTCAACTAAAATAATTAATTTTCAACGAAAACACAGGGTTTCTCAACAAAAACGCTTCGATTTTTAAGAAAACAGTTGTCTTAAGTACAAAAACAAATTAAATTGTTCAAAATTTAAATTTGCAACCAATAATTCTATTTTATACAAAAATAGTTAAATTTGTAAACCAAAAAATAAGAATTTTCAACAAAAAGGGTGACTTTTTAACAAAATTGTTGTATTTTCATCAAAAGAAATACATTTTCAAATAGCTAATACATTTTTTAACCAAAAAATAATAGTAGATTATTAAACCAAAAAGAAGTAGTTTAACATAAAATAGTTGGAAGTGCCTGATGGGCTCTATTAATTCTGTTCGCATTTAAGTTGAGAATCGAGAAGACCGGAAAAAGAGCCAAATAGAGGAAAGACTGTGAATCCTGTGCTTATTAAATCAAGCTTTTGATTATTAATAATGTTAATAATATTAGTTTAAATAAACATTGAAGTTCATTTTTAATACTTTCAAAATATTATGCTAGAAAGCCGAAAATATGGCTTAGAAAATAAAGTTAATTTTTCATTTAAGTTTTTTATTTTGGACTAAACACTTCTAAAACCGTTGGACTACACAAGATTTTATGCCCAGAACTTGGAAAACCTGGAATTGTCGGGGAATTTGTATTTAACTGGAGAAACCTGGAAATGTCAGGGAACTTTTTCAAGAGCTTGCTTCATTTTTTAAAATTCTAATATAAAATCGAATAACGAAAATTCTTCCTTCATAAAAGTATCTTTATATCTATCTCTATTTAACTATTTTGTAAAAAAAAATTTTTGTTTGTTTGAAATTAATTTTTAAAGTGAAAATGTAACTATTCTATTCTTTGTTGAAAATAGATCGTTTTAGTTGAAAATTCAAGTACCTGGTTGATAATTCATGTCAACTTCTAAATTTTGTGTTTAGAATTCATTTTTTTGGAATGAAAATTTAATTAATTTGTTGCAAGTTTAACTGACAGGTACGCGGTCTAACCCTGTTAACTAATATTTTAGAAATTTTACACGGCGAAGGAAAATCGTTCCGCGAACCTATGGCTGTGGATACCAAAACGCCATTTTCGAAAATCTATTTAAAAAACTCAAACGAATGTTGCCGTTTAACAGTGTTACCGTTAACAGGTTTAGACCGTGGATCCCTCAACTTTAAAATTATTATTAATTTTCCTTCTAAAAATTATTTGTTTTTCTAGATTTATAATATTAGCTAAAAATGAATCTCTTTGGTTGAACATTTTATTTTAATAGCGATTTCAGTTTTCGATTTTTAGTTCAAAAGTAATATTTTTTATTAGAAAGTTCGTATTTTTTGGTATAAATTATTCTTCTGGGTTTGAAATTTTTTACTTTTTGGTTGAAAGTTCAATTATTCTAGTTAAAATTGATTATTTTAGTTTAAAATTCATATTTTTGGTTAAACATTAATTTTTTACCTAATAATTTAACAATTCAATTATTGATGGACAATTTATCTTTTTTATATGAAAATTCATGTATTTTCTTGGAAATTTACTTTTTTTTTTTGTACAAATTAATCTTCTTGGTCAACAATTCAACTATTTCAGTTAAAGATGAATCATTTTAGTTGAACTTTTTTAGTTGAAAGTTCAACTATTCTTTGAAAATTATTTTTGTCAGAAAATTCATCTTTTTGTTGATAATTCCTGTATTTGAGTTAAATGTTCATAATTTTGGTTGAAAATTTATAACATTAGTTAATTTGGGGGGGGGGGGATTATTTTTTTGTGTGAAAATTTGTTTGATCTATTTTTGGTTGAAAAATGATTTTTTTTTGTTCAAAATTAATGTTTTTTTATCATTTATTTAGTTGAAAATTCGTATTTTCCGGTAGATAATTAATCTTGTTGGTGGAAAATTAAACTGTTTAGTTAAAAAGTCATTTATCTGGTTGAAAATGCAATATTTTCACTTAAAAATTTAGGAATTTGAGGTGGTTTACATTTATTCAATATAGTGCCCACATGAATTTTACTAAATTTTTACGGAATTTTAAGTATAAAAATATTACATGCAAATTTGTTTGAATTATTATTCAAATTTATGGACTTCAAAGAAAAATTCAAGAAATTATTATTTTTTTTTTTTAGTGTTAATATATTGAAGAATATATCTTGAAATATAATTTGTCATATCTAGATAAATTAAACATATTAATCGAATACCTAGAAATTGAGAAAAAATTATTTATAGTAAACTCGCGAAACTGTATATGTATTCGGAGTCGATTATTTTTAAAACTTAGAAATATTTGAATGACTCTGTACAATAAAAAATTATAACTGGAAAAAATTTTAGATACCTGGAAAACCCCGGAAATTGTCAGGGAATTTTTCCCCAGTATTTGGTTGTACATTCTGTTTAACCAATTCATTTTTATTTGCTTTATAGGAAAGTATCCTGAAACTTCGGACGAAAAACACGCCATTCTTAAATTGAGCAAGATGGCATTGTTAACTACTCAAGAATCCCAAGATCAGACATCTGAAAGTATTCCTTCCAAAACCTCAAGCCCCTCCTCTTCGGAAAACTCGAGTTCAGAAAAAATTGATCAGAAGTCGAATCCAACAACTTCCAGTATTTCTGAACCGAAACCACTTCCGGCTACTTCAAGATTCACTACTTCAACTGTAACTTCACCAACGGCCACGAAACCCCCCTTACGACGGAGACACACTGCTGGTCCCGGAATGACATTTCCAGCAACCGATCCTCCAACCTATTCGAGCAGTATGACATTTTCAAAAATCAGTCCTTTACCAAGTCCTCATCTCGATAAACGATTTTTCGATTCAAGTCTGATTGAGATGAAAAGTCAGGCTAGCAGTTCTAGCACTCTGGACTATGATTCCACAGAGGAGATCTGGGTACGCCGACTTGACTTGTTACATGACAAAAAGCGAAAGGTACATATCTATATTTCATTGCATCTCCTGTAAGCGGTTTTTTTTATTATGAATATTATTTTCAAAATTCGCGCTAAATTATTAATTAACCAGAGCTTAAAAATAGCTTTTGTTTTTTAAAGCGAAGAATTGTTCGATTAAGAATACATTTTTAGAGAATGAATATATCCCAGAGGCAGTATCATCCAAGTATTCTGATATCTGATCTCATTCGCTGATTGAAAACGACTTATCAGAAGCATTGCGATAGGCTCAATAAAAAGCTTATATCTAAAGGTATCTGTCAATGGATAACTGACTCATGTCATCATGTGTGTTTGAAGTTTATCAATTTGTTTGCCTCAGTTTCGGTTTTGCTCTTCGATTACTTATTTGACAACTTCTTATGTATTTGACTATTTCTAGCGTTTTTTTCTTTGTTTGTTTTTTTATTAATATGTCTGGTTATATATAAATAAAGATTAACAATGTCATTAGAAACTAGCGAGAAAGCTAGAAAATATTCCCTAGTATCTTACTTTGATAGAACAACTGTCGGTAAAGGTCGAAAATATTCCTTGGTGCCCTATTTGGATCGTTGTTGGGAATATTCCGGAACGTATAAGGTTTGCTTTGCAGTATTTGTATTTTAGTATATTCTCTTATTTAGTTCGCAATGTGAGGATTCGCGTATTATTTGGTATTATCGATTTGCTTCAGATTTTTTAAACGAAATATACAGTACAATTGTTGAATAAAAATATATAACATATTTACATCAAATGAGAAAGAAAAATTGACCCTATGGTAGAAAATTGACAATATTTAATAAGGCATGAGTTTTGTATGTAGACAAAAATATAGTTACTTATAATTCACATTCATTATACTGGGACTAGAAGCTATGCAGGCCTCGGACTCGCCATACTATTGACACTAATTGACACTTGGTTTGAGTGATGACACTATTTAGCTACTATTAAAAAAAAAATAACACTAAAGACACTACTTCCTCACAATTGTCCAATAATGTCGCTATATTTCTTTAAGAATATCCAATCAAATAGGTTAATTCTCAACCAAAACAGATGATTTTTCAACACAGAAGATTAATTTTGTAACAAAAAAGATGAATTATCGAAAAACTATTAATTTTTAACCACATAGTTAAATTGTCTACCAAGAAGATTCATTTTCTGCTATAAAAGACAAACTTTTAAGAAAATACATAAGTTTTTACTAAAAATATTGATTTTCTACCAAAAAAGATACAATATGAACAAAATACACCCATTTTCAACCAAACATTTTAATTTTCTACCAGAAATGCAGATGTACAACAAAAAAGTGGACTTATCTATAAAAAAAGAAGAAGAGTTTTCAACAAGTTGCATAACTTTTTAACCGAATAGTTTGAACAATGGATGTGTGATTTTATGTGATTAATTTCTAGTTTATATTTTCCGGCTCTAAACATTTAAAAATAAATAGTAGTATTTTGAAACTAAAAAATACACTTTTCAACCGAAAATGGAGTAGTTAAATTTTGATAAAGGAAAACTATTTTTAAATAAAAAAAGATAAACTTTCTATGAAACACTTTAATTTTTCTGTAAATTGTGAAATTTTCACGGCAAAAGAACGAATGTTCCATAAAACCGTTAAATTTTCTACAAAATAGTTAAATTTTTAGTTAACATTTTTTTTTATACCAACAGAAATGAATTATCATCTAAAATTATGAATCCAAAAAAAGAACTTTTAAGAAAGTAGTTCAACTTTCAACCAAGTAGTAGAATTTGTAACAGAAAAATATGAATTTTAAATAAAAAATGTCATAGGTGACATTTCATCAAAAATATTTAAAGTTAAATTAATTTTTATCAATAAACTTTTAATGAAGAAGATTAATTTTCTACAAAAAAAAAAGATTTCTGAACAAAATACACAGATTTTTTCGTTTTTAAATGAAAATGAAGTTCTTTAATTTTCATTTACGACAATTAATCTTCAATAAATAAAAAAAAACTAATTTTCTGCAAGAGTTTAATTTTGTATCAGATAGTTTAATTTTCAATCTAAAAATACGAATTTTCAACTAAAAGTATGAGTCTTAAACCAAAACTGTAAACTTTTAAGAAAGTAGTTTATCTTTAAACCAAGGATTTGAATTTTAATCCTTTAATTATGTATTTTCAATGGAAAATTTAATAGTTGATATTTAAAAAAAAGAACTAAAACTAAAGAAAAAAAGAAAGAACTAAAGAAAAAAAACTAAAACAACTAAAACAGATTAATTTTCAAACAAGAAATACAAATTTTTTACACAAAAAAAGTTGAATGTTGATCTCGAGAATATAAATATTTAACAAAAAAGTTAAATTTCAACCACATATTTTGATTTTGAACAAAACAGATTTTAAATTTAAAAAAATTATAATTTTGAACAAAAAAAAAAAAAACAACTAAGTTTCACCTACAATTACGAATCTAATCCAAACATGCACTTTTATGAACGTAGTTTATCTTACCAAGGATATGAATTTTCAACCCAAAAAATGTATTTTCTATCAAAAAAGATGTATTTTCAACAAAGTACATTAATTTTCTACCAAGCTGTAGAATTGTCGAGTCAAATATGCGAATTTTCTACAATAGTTAATTTTAAAACGAAAAAGTTTATTTTTAACCAAAAAATTGCATTTTTAACGAAAAAGTGAACTTTATACAGAAAGAAATGAATTTTAAAACCAAGCTGATGAATGTTCAACAAAATATTTGAATTCTCAACCGAACATAAAATTGCAGTCAAATTGTTGAATTTTCAAGCCAAAAAGACAAATTGCCACTTAAAAGATTTGAATTTTCAACCAAGCAGTATGACTGTTCATAAAAATTGTTAAATTTTAAATGAAATAATTTAATTGTGGAACAAATAATAAACTTGTTAACCAAGAATTTAATTAAGAATTTAATATTAGACTTTTGAAAAAAAATTGAAACTGAAGCATAAACTGACAGCTTTTCTTATTGGGTTCTTTTGATCCAGTATAATAACATTTAAAATCACTATTTTGGATCTCTAAAGAGAGTTCTAGGCCTAAAATATGAAGTTTAAATACACTTTTTTTTTATCCAATTATGTATTGGAATTACCATACCATATTTTGATTTCTAAAAATTTCTTTGTTCCAGGAACTTGGATCGCAGCCTTTGCCAACAATTGTGACCGAGGATGTGGATAATCACTCAAGTCATTCCTTGCAAGAGCAAGGGCACAGACCGCGGGCAGGTAAGTATGTTAATTCATGGGTGAAAGTCAAATTTTTCTCTTAACCCTGAGACTTTACAATATCCTGTTAGATACACACCTAATGAAAATAAATTGAAATTTTCTCTTTGTATTTGATTAATAACGAAGATAACATCAAATAAAAAGGATCACATCATCGTAAATGTATTTCAAATTAAATTTTATAAAGTATTTATGGCCATGTTTCAGGCACCTGGGGTTCTCATTCGCGAAACATTAAGAAGGCGTCCTCGGGAAGTGCTCCTGGTTCAGGAAAATCAACGCCTGTACCACAACATATGGAATCTACATCCAGTTCTTGGAGTTCTAGCAAAGGTGGCAAAAAAATTTCCGGTACACGGTCTGGATCTACTAGTCGTAGCAATAGTGCTGAACGTAGAAGAAGTGGCGGTGACGAGACTGCTAGTCCAACAAGAAAATCTGCACTTTTCGATGCCTTTCGACCGAGGAGTAAATCAGATGCTAGCAAAACTAGAAAGCCCAGTATTATAGCAAATATGAAGAATGCTGTGCAGGTAATGCTGTTTATGTCCTTCGTTTTTTTTCTTTCGTGATTTTTTCTCATAATCTTTGAACGATAACAATGATAAATCCATTTGCAAAATGATGTGCTCTCTAGAGGTTTTCGAGAAATAATTTTTTTCGTTGCTGTGTCCGAGTTCGACTTCATGCGCGCCACGCGAGGTCGCGCGGGGCCGCGCTCCGTTTTTTATGAAAACGCTAATATATCGCCAAAAAAATCCACTAGGTGGCAACGCGTATAATTATCT